>VZTQ01010942.1:0-67945 GCA_013400755.1 Pelecanoides urinatrix
GCTGGGGTTAAAACACGACACTGATCCAGAGGTTAGTAATAGAAAATAGACTTCCATGCTCAGATGGGTTGAGGGACTATATCTAGCAAAACAGACCACACACCTTGGTGTAACCTCTCCACATTTGCTAGCTGTAACAAACACTGCAAGACAGACAGCATCTCACCCTACAGCTGTAAACAGATGTGCAGATGAACCCCTGATGAAGGCAATATGCTGTGCCTGGGCTTACAGAGGAAGGCAAAGTGGTAGAACAAAATGAGGCTGCACATAGCAGCTTCTCATTTCAAGCCCATTCATGATGGAGCTCTGTAAGCAACCAGCAATGTTAAAAATTCATCCCCACGCTTCACAAAAAAAGACCTGGGGCAACCAAAGTCTATCTGGAGAGTTTCATGTGCCACAGATCTTGGGACATGAAAGATTGCTACGCTTCTGAGAGGTGCAGCTAGAAAAACAGGCAATATTAACACTGCAAACACAAGTTCCCTCATCAATACACCCAATCCTTATTTGGAGGGATCTTCCTATGCATTAAATCTATAGCCTTTCTTTTGCGAATACTGAGGAAGCCAATCAGGAACATACTGACTATGACGTTGTAGTTCACACTGGCTCAGGGATTATACTAGTTGTATGCCATTTCCTCTCTTGGCTGGGAACATGGAATTGTTGTGAGGAGTGGGGGGAAGACATAGCCACCTTCCCACCCCCCCACCCCCCCCTTTCTTTCTTGCTTCCAACCCTTCTATTAAGCAGGAAATAACCTAGTGGTCAAAACAAAATATTTCAAGATTTTCAAGATCACTGCCTGCATGTTATAAAGGAAGCTACAATGTGATTGCAATTTTCAGCTGCAGAGCGTGTCTTCAGAATTAGAAGACAGGGAGGGGATGCATGTGTGTGCAGCATCCTTCAGCATGTAAGATAAAATTATGTCAAAGAGGAAAAAAGTTATAGATTGTGTATACTGGGAAAGCTAAACTTTAGGCAGTTTAGAGAAGATAATTGCTGAAGTTGCATTTACTTGTATTCATATCACCAAAGCAGAAAGAGCATGCAATGCTCCATGTGAGCCGCAAGGATCATTGCTCTCTGAGACATACTTCTATATTAAGGACAGCAACAAGCAACTGTGGGTAGGCATTTTACTCTACATGATGGCAATGCTCTATTTCTTGCAACAGCATTTCTGCTAATTGCCTCATTTTATGGCTTCTGCAACTCATAGTAAGGTGAAGCTCCTAATAATTTCCCTTCTAGATGATGCTGTTGTCAGTTATGTGGCAATGTAATTATCCGCATAACAGTGATACTCTGGTAGACAAAGACTAAGTAGAAAAATAATGTTTTTACTAGAAGGTCAGCTTCAAAGAAGATGCATTTAATTTGCCTCTCTGAAAATACCCAATGTCCCATACGAGATCAGGAAAAGTACATGGCAGGAAATAAAAAAACAAAGCTTGTATTCTGCTTCATGCTTGGGATGGGTCTTTAACAAACCTTAAGCTTACCGTTATGTTCTTCACTACAGCTGATCTCAGGAGCAATGGCCACTACTGAGTAGGGTGTTTGGTATTTTTCAATGTAGTTTTTGGTCAAAAATCATCTTGGCTAACATCATATTAAAATACTGATTGAAGATGTGCTGGAAATTTTTATTGTTTTCCATCTAATTAGGCAGCAAATGTTGGTCAACATCTTTAAAGTCTCTTTTCACTGAGGATTAACTGCAGTTTCATATTAATAGCAATTTCCCCCAAATTACAGTGAGCTTGAAAATGATCTAGTAACAAATGTGAAACACGCCTGATGCTGTTCAAGGACAAATTAGAATTTAAAATATATTTCTACCCTCTTTTCTCAGCTAAGCAGTTCCTGATTATCCAATTTACTGATAACATTCTTGCCTCATCTCAGAGGAGGAAGCCCTCCCAGAGGATAAACAGACTAAATTCTTGCTTTTCAATATTTGCTTTAAGGTATGTTTAACTCTTTATTACCAAAGAAAAGTATTAATTTAATGCAGGGAGAAGGTGTGGTCCTCTGTAGCTACTTTACAAATGTGGGGATGTATGAATTGGGTACTTATTAAAAATAGGAGATGTACTGATGGAATACACCTATACTGCATATACCATATGTATTTCTACCTCTTTCCATCTGTTCATCCCCACTTTATGTATTTTAATAGACAAACTATACATTTTCTGGAAATTTTGCAGAGTCCAGATGACATTATCTATACCTGACTGGTCTATAACTAACAGTTAATTGCATACTGTACAGTTTGATTATGTAGTACTTAACTTCATTTTTCCAGAAGGCTTTTGTTTAGTTCTTCTTAACAGGGCTCCTCTCAAAAGTGGGAAGGTCTATGCTTATGGAGAGTTATTAACTCAAGAAAGACATCATAGGAGAAGCCAGGTTCAATTTCAAGATGATAGATATGTTAGAATTATTATTTTGCATCATTTTTTTGCACACGTGTGTTAAAAATACAATGTTTTTGTTTGCCCTAAATGCCAGCACAGCAGGTCAGAGAGGACCGAAGTAATTCTCACTCACACCAATTCTCAAAAGTACTGGAAGATTTAGGTGCCCAGAGCCATTCACCATCAATTGGAACAAGAACCTAAGTCTCCTAAATCCAGGAGTGGATTTACTGGAGGGAAGGAGGAGGGAGAGACAGGGACTTTAGGCCATTTAATAATATATGGGATGGCACCTGGTACCATCTGCCAAGATTACACAACTGCCCCTTTTCCTCACAATCAAAACCAAAGGAAGTTGGATTCAGCTGCTTTTGAAAACCTCTTTTCATAGGGAAACTCTTTGCCTTCTTGCATTAATAATAAAAAAAGATTCATAGAATCATAGAATAGTTTGGGTTGGAAGGGACCTTTAAAGGTCATCTAGTCCAACCCCCTTGACGAGGGCAGGGACATCTTCAACCAGGTCAGGTTGCTCAGAGCCCCGTCCCACCTGAGCTTGAATGTTTCCAGGGATGGGGCATCCACCACTGCTCTGGGCAACCTGTTCCACTGTTTCACCACTCTCATTGTAAAAAATTTCTTCCTTATATTGAGCCTAAATCTACCCTCTTTTAGTTTAAAACCATTACCCCTTGTCCTGTCGCAACAGGCCCTGCTAAAAAGTTTTCTGCCATCTTTCTTATAAGCCCTTCACACACACACACACACACAATTTTATACTGTAATCTGTAATAGTCTATTATTTGGAAAATAGATCTGGGAAGGCTCAGCTGTGACTGCACAAGCCCATTGGTGAGGTGGACACAAAGCCGCCTCCACAAGCTGCTCCAGGGGCATCTCCTCCTTACTGGCAGCTCTTTACCCTTCTCTACAGGGGACAACTGCCATGCTGATGCAGTGGCAACACGAATCTCTTCCCCCAAGGTCATCTGGGCTGGGAGATGCTAGAGAGACACAGAGAGAAGAGGGCAGGGTGAACACTGAATGAATAACATATAACATTATTTTTTCCTCTTTTCTGCAAGAAAAGCCTCAGTAAATAAAAATGCCTTTTTTTTTTTTTTTTTAATTTTCCAAGGGTTTTGGAGGAGTCCTCCAAACTACCATAGCCTTGGAAACACAGCTTCAGTTACAGTCATGCTTCCCAGGAGTACTTCTACTTTGTCTAGCTACCAAGCAGTGGTCAACAACCTGTCACTCTTGATTGCATTCTTGTCCACCTGGATAATGCTGAATAAAGGTAGGCTTGGATCAAACCAGAATGCCTACTTAATGGAGTGAGACAGCAAGCTTAAAAAAAGTCAAGAACATTCTTTATGAGGGAGCTGATCAGACTGGAGGCAGAAAGCACTGTGTCATAGTTCCTGTGAAATTTTGCTATATTTAATAAACATCCACATAAATTATAGTTATATAAACACTTCCTCAACTATGGGGTTTTTCCACTACTTATTAGTCGCAGTTACTGATAGTTTAAAAGAAGAGATTCAGATATAGCGACTAACAAAAATGGAGGACCATAGCTCCAATCCAGATCTCTTTCTTTCCTTCATTCCTGTATTTGAAAAGCTGGGCCACTTTACCAAGTTTGAGCCTAGCTTTATAGAAGATGTTGCATTACAGCTCTGGGGATAAAAGTGGTTAAAAGTTCTAGTAGCCACAGCAGCACAGTGAAATAAAGACATACAGGCTGCTTTTAAAAGATGTGTCCAGAAAGAATTATTCATGGCACTTTGTTGGTTGTTCGAAACTCCAGAATGATGGGCTTAAACCAGAACAGACGGTGGTAGGAGTGAGTCAAACTGAAGGGACAGCACAATTGCACTGCTTAAGCACTGTTGATTATTAACTGGAAGTAAATTGTGGTAGGGTTTTATTATTGGTTTAATCTTTTTGCTTGCTTGTTTGTTTTCTACAGGTTTCTCTGGCTGGAACATAGTTAGTTCCCTGAGAAGGGAGGTACTGTTATTTACCTCCAGAGCTGCAAAGGTCTGGGGAATCTGCATCCAAACCATAAACTCGATTGCTCTGAGACCAACTATAAATGCATATATCTCAGGTACCTAAGCCAGCGATGGCATGATCCAGAAGGAATTGGTTTTGACTATTATTGGACATTGCAGACCACAATTTTGTTTGGTCTTTCTGAAAGTTTGTGGCCCTCTAGCATGTCTTTCCAGGCAAAGACACCCCAAAAGATAGGTCAATAAAACAGGTCGTTGGTCAATATTTTGTGTCAGAGTTAAGGTTAAGCACGGAATGCAACTGCTAAGTACACTTTTGAAATACAAAGAAACGTACAACGATGTTGTTACAAATGAGCAGCTATTTCTTTAAAATACAGCTTTAAAGGATTGACTTTAAAGTCAGTATTTTTAAAAGCAAAGTGGCTTACTTTTTTGCTACACTACTTATATTTGACTTAGATGGGAATACATTAATTGCATGTAATATGCTTGGAATGTGTGGAAAATAACATTTTTTCCATGTGAGTCAGCACAGGAAATGAACTGCAAATGAGTAAAATGTTGAGAAGTCTACAGATGGAGTTTTTTTTAAAATACACAATGTTTTTCAAGAGTAGAGTACTGACATCATGTTTTCTTCAAGAGTAAAGTATCACAGAGATGACTGATGACACATCAGAGACTGAGGAAAAGCAAGAACTTGCTTCTGATCAGCATAGTTTAAGACTCTAATCTGATGCAACATCAATTTAATAGTTTCTATCTTTGCTCGTGCCAGGCAGTTTTGCCTCCCCTTATTGGACATTGCCAAAGCTTACCACATTCTTGCTAAACACAGAAAGTGGTAGATAACACGAAGCAAACTCAGAGGTGTTCTGACTTGATTTTCTTTTCACAGTGATGTAAAATAAACAAACCAGTGTCTTCTGAATAATGATCTAGAGATACCTTCCACAAGATATTCTGATTTTCAAAATTTTCCCTTGCCGGGGTTAGATATTAGAATAGTAATAAATACTACTAGTAAGAACAGCAGATGAACAGATTTCAAAGAGTCATACTGTGAGAGGATGTTCATGGGTGGATATATTTAGGAAAATATGTAACGCACCATGGAGCTGAATCCTTAGTCCTAAACTAACCAATGCTTGGAGCTCACAGCTGCAGTGAGCAGCAGAAAGGAGTACAGAGTCTGCTCCAACATACTATTGATTTGCTCTGAAATTATGTGAATTATTACTGTTGACTTCAGTATTAGAACCGACGATTGTATTGGAGTATTTGACCCTGCAAGAGGGCTCCATTAATGTAAAAGGGATCCTCCATGCACCCCTCAGAGCTCCCTTGAATCTGAAATTTTCTCCCTTAATTCATTTGGCAGAAAACTACTGCTTCTATTTCAAATTTTCCTTCTGTTTACTGAGCTGGAACTTTAGGTCCAGTCTAATACAGTTAGTAGGAACACTTCGACTCCTGTCTTTAGTGTGGGGTATGAAGTACACTATTACTACTGTTTTTTCTTTTTTGAAATTGAACCAATAAACAGAGTTTCTTTTGAATATGTTGCACTGCATGCATTGAAAAGCATTTGAATGAGTAAGTTTGCATTATACTGATCCTAGTAAACATCTTCCTCTGAATGCTGAAATCAATTACACGTATTTGGCCTTTATCTTATGACTGTACTTCTGTCAAATGAACAAACAGGCACACGTGCTGCATCCCGAAGACAACATTTGGCTCATAGTGCCTAACAATCAAGGAGAGATGATGCACACATTTTTTGTAGGAAGATAATGTTTCCCGTTCCTTTGCTTTAATTTTGCTGTGAAAAGAGCAGCATGGGGAGCCTGCTGCCTCTGCTTCGAGTGTCCTGATTGCTCTGAAGCTTCAGACAGATTCTGCCATGCTAGTGAGACTGAAGTGCGTACTGCACGCCCATGCTATGCACAGTTCATTGTGCTGCCCTGTACCAAACAGAGCTGCTTAGTTCATAGATCAGAGAGCCATTTGAGGTGAACCTGGAATCATTCTTGGTGGCAAAACTGAAACCATCTAAAGTCAAGCTGGGATTTTCCTGGACTCTTTCCCCCAGTCTTCAAAACATGTATCTGTCTTTGCCTTTATTCTCATCAATAAGGAATTTAAAGCCATAGACTCGTTACCCTCAAATGTCACTGCCCATGAAAAATGCAAATAGAGGGAACAAATAGGCTCCATATTACAAGTGTAAATTCAGAGTCCCTGCACAGAAGTGAATTTTTTTCAGTCTGCCTTTGGGAGCAGACTTGACACCATTTCCTGAAAAGCTGTCTGTTTTGCTTCACCGTCCCCGTAACCAACAGTTGCACAACTTATATGGGTTAATTGAGCTGCAAACAGTAACATCCAGATCTCCCATACTGCTTAAAACACAATACAGCGAAACCAGGCATGACTGCAATAAGGATCAAAGACAGAGGATTACAGGAATAGAGTAGACGTCTGCCTATGAGAATCGGGGCATCTAGACTCTAAGGCAGTATAAGGTAAAACTCTTAACATCTTTTCTGCCATACCTCCAAGCAAAGATGTGCTGGAGGAGGTCAGAGCAATTCACCTGACTCAACCTGCCGCCAGACAAAATAGGTCGCATTAACTTCTTCAGCAATTATGAAAGGCTTCTTTCACTAATGAAGTGGCTAAAATACAGAACAGAAAAGGGAAGCCCTCAGAGGATAGGAAAAGTTCAGAAGGCAGGTGGGGTTAAAGCTGATGTTTTGAAGCTTACAGTTATGCTTCAGGACTTTCCTATCCCAGGCGGGACACAGATTGCCCAGCAAAGGAGAAGGGCACGAGTGTTTATGAACTGGAGTTATTGCCTGCGAAGTTTGCTGCCAGTAATAATCCCTCTTGAGCAGCAGTGTTTTGAAACAGTACTGCAGAGCTGTGCAGATACTAGCCTCCATACAACTTCATGAGAAGCTGCCAGAAATGCAAAGGACTTATATTTGCAGTATATATTTGTGAAACCAAGCTTTGATAGAACATCTATCCACATTACAGAAGGAGACAAGTTCTGGGCCTGCTTCCATACATAAAGTTATTTCAACTAACTGCCTATCTTCCAGACTTCTTTTCAATCTCTGAACTATGAACTTCCCTGATATTAATGCTTTACTCCTTCTCCCTTTGACTTGTTCTTCCCCTTAAAGTAGGAAAAAACTTGAAAGACTGGAAAATAATATTGAAAATCTGGGGTCAAAATTCCTCTGCTTCCCTGGATTCAGTAGAGCTGTGGTGCAGAAAGGATTAAATCAGGCCTCATGCGTTTAATTCTTTATTTTATGGAAGCGGGGTTGTCTTGCATCAGATTTAATGTTCTGCAGACAGCTGCCTTTTCCAAAGAACATGAGTTCCCCATACAAGTAGGGGACACCGAGCACTCTCATGTGGAAAAGAGGGTACCATTCTCTGAAAAAGGTTGAGCAATCCTATCAGCATCTTTCAAGAGCTTACCATACTGTTATCTGAAAGGCAGTGACTTCCATGCCAAGGGACATGAGTTTCTTACAGTAAGTTACATAAATTACAGGCAATAGTTTGTACTCAAAGACCCGCACTACTTCTACATGAAGCTAAACCAGTGTTTCACTCCTTGTCCTGCCTAAAAACCTGGGAATTGTGTCACTCAGTTTCACACTGGTACACTGCCACTGAATTTATTCCTGGGACAACTAGATGATAAATAGCAAGAAAACCAAATCATGTGCAGAACAGGCTAGCCGCAACGACGTGAATTTCTAGGACCAGACTTCTGAATAGCAATTCCTATAGCTTCCCACCGTGGTGACCATGCATGTTCTACACCTCCAGCCACCTGCCACCACTTCTTTCCTGACCTCTCCTTGCACAGCTCCATGGATAATCTGCAGCATGAAAGCTGGCTTTTTAGGCCTTCCACACTGCACTGAAAATTACCTTACAAGCAGGGCTCAGTATGGAGTTGTTCTCTGTACACTGGGGAGAATAATAAATGATTAGCTCTGTCCTCTACCCCTGTCTGTCAGTCAGTCCCTGGCAGTAACTCAAATACCCATGGACAGTTTCCGAGAGAAGACAGGGCTATCTTTCAAAGGTATAAATTTTGTGTGAGGTTTTGGAAGTAGCTGGGATCAGGTAGAAGAATCCCAAGAATTCTGCAGTGTGAATTCAGCTGTTATTTGTTCTGTTGACCTGTTCTCCCAAAACATGTGTCCTAGACAGCCAACAGGCACACACAAGCAGCTTGGAGCCTACCACCCAGCAGATGCTACTTCTTGCCCAGTTATCACTTAGGAGAGATGTGAGGCAGCTGGAGGAGGGAGGCATGGTTACCACAGTGAATGGGAACTGGGGGCACCTCAGGGTGTGGGAGCAGACACGAGGAGCAAGAGAGTTAGAATTACTGCTGTGGAAAAGAGTAAGGATAGCAGACACAAATTTGCAAGACGGATTTCTGCTGTTTCTAGTGTAACACACAACAGAGTTCGTGCTTGATGCTCAGTATAACCTGAACAAGAAAAGAATTTGACTCTAGCTGAAACCCTTACCTGTGATTTGTGATAACAGTGTGTGTCTACACACAAGGCAAGAGATCTGTCAACAAATATAGAACTTGTATTAGCCTGTGGCAGATGTGACATAAGTCCAGATCCTTTTTGCATTAATATTTTCAAGTAGACATCTGGGCTCACATAAGTTATGGAAAGGTCATCCTGCATGTTCTAGCATGAACACCCACACAGATTTTTAAAAAATCATTTCTTACCAACAATCATGTGGTTGCAGACATCGCAGAAGGTGGGTTTTTTGAAGATGTGCTCCTGGAAGATGTGAGCCTTGTTGTTTTCTGGCAGCTGCTGGGCTCTGGTGGGGGAGGACGCCTGGCTCTCTGAGCTGGGGAGCTGCCCAGTGCTTGTGCTCACCTCAGGCATCAAGTCTACTTGCAGTTTCACATCGCTATTAGTCCTCTGGAAGAAATTGTCCGCACTTTTACTCCGCAAGCTTTTGGTCTTGAAGGAGAGTGATCGTTTCAGTTTCTGCAGCTGCAACAAATAAGCCAGTTACAATTACTGCCTTTTCCTTTTCAACAGCAAGGCAAGGCTCCTGGTTTTGAGGTGTGCTGTTGCCAAGTGAACCTGGGAGCCACTGGCAGACCTTGAACCACCTGAACAACAGAATTGACTGTAGAATTTAACCAGCAATTTCAGAGCAATGGAACAGATCCCGATCAGAAAATAAACTACATACGCTTTGTGATAGACAATAAACTTGACAGCCCTTACAAATGCTTGTATTTGTCTTTTCTTTCAGGTATGACAGCAAAGAGGTACTGCAGAGAGTTTTACACATTGGAGAATATATCCTTTGTATTCAAGCATGAGAGAACTTAGAGTATTATTCATCCTCACATGGTCCTTAAGCAGCCTGTAAAGCCTTTTCAGGAACAGCTGTTAAATGGCATTACAGGAGGAGTGAATTCAGTAAATATATTTGATACACTTGAATTTCTTGAATTTGGCAGAAAAAGAGATTGTATACAGGTTTGACTTAGAAATTTTTGTTTTCTTTTATTTTTTTAAAGAAAAGAAGGCTAAGGAGCAGTAACAGTATAATTAACTAGCCAATTGATAGTTAATACATTAATTAATTAATACTAGTTAACACACATTCACATCTATTCTTGTATATTGTATTGTGTATTGATTGTCAGACTACTAAGCACCACAATAAGGCATTATTAACTTACATTTGTTAACTCAAACTCTTTACCTGTAAACTGTCCTGTACCTTATCAGAGGTCCTCTCATCCTTCACCCCCCCAGATTTTATGTAAGGCTGAGAAGGGCGCTAGGTGAGGCACAGAAGCTATCCTGATACCAGCTACACAAATTTGTGCGTTTGTCAACTCCGATGGCCCACAAGTAGAGCCTGGGTAAAAGGAAAGCCAGCTCTGCGCCCACTTCATGTTTGCTGTCTCTGAAGTGTAATACCTCCGTATCACCTTTCACTCAGCATTATTCCAACCACTGCAAAATCACTTCAATCACTGCTGCAATTCGCTGGGCGAATGTGATGTAACAACTGAAATTTTCCATGCCGCTCAGGCCATCTGTGGTAACTGGCAGGAATGGTTTGTATTAGAAACTGTTTATGTTAGAAGCAATGATGATCAGGAATCATAATTCACAGTAATATGAAGGGAAGGAGTTCACATACTTTCCCAAAAAAGCATGGCACTGGTCTGTCACGCTGACTTAGTGGTTTCAGAGCACTTGCTCTCTCCAGCTTCTATCCCTGATCCATTCATTTTCTTTACGATGCAGCTGAAAGCACGCTGTGGGAGAGGAGCCTCAAGGCGTCCCGGGAAGAAGCCTCTCTTCTACCTTCAGACACAGGCAGCTTGTTCTTGGAGAAGGGAGACCCTCCAGGTCTCTTCCCCACATTTCACAACAAACTCCCCGAGTCCAATGAACAGGCAAAGAGCTGCCATTGCCTCCAGTTAACAGTGTTTGGGTTTGCTACATGGAAGCAAACTGCATTCTGCTCCCTGAGCTGTTTCTCCACAGTGACTTTGGGAGTAGAGGGGGATCAGAACCAGGGGCCCATCCCACATGCACCACTCTTACCCACAACTCTCTCCAGGTTCACGGGAGGAGCCCTGGATCCAAATGAAGGAAATACTCACCTGTTTGCAAGAAACCCTCAGTCTCTAGGGGAATGTGTGAATAAGAGCAATTAAGTCATTAAATGCCAACTACGAGGTAAGAGCGGTTTCTGGTTTCCGAAGCTCTTTCAGCTGAAGCCTAAGTCATGGACTAGCTGAGCCCCAAACTCCCTGTCCAAAGCACCAACAAAATGTGAGATCTTCCCTCTTCTGCTTGGATGTTAAGTCACCGGCTCCTGAAATCACTGAGGTTACTCAGTACGGAGATTACTACATCTCCCCAGTGACAGCCAGGAACTCAGCAATAATTCACCCCCTTGCTCCCGAAACGCTTCTCACTGAAGTCAGACCTAATTAGTATAGCAAAACACAGAGAATTACACCACCACAAAGTGACTGAAATAGCATTCATTATTGATTTGCTATCCATTTCTACAGTGTCACATGAAGTTAATTAAATTTCAGAACACTGCTTCTGCCACAGAAAGACGACTAAGCTGAGCGACACAGTTTTACCATGAAACAAGTGTCCTGCTAGTTTGGACAATGCATGCAGTAACTTTTAAGGAGCTTTGCATTCACTATCCTTATCCTGTTCTCCTGTGCACAGTCATTTGCCAGTCAAGGGATGTACCAGCAGCCTTTCCTCCCCCAGGCAGAAAAGTCAACAGTTTTCCAAAGAGGGGTAGTCCAGCATTCAGGCTATGCATGTCCCAACACATGCATACACACTAAGGTAGGCACGCAACTGTGCACGCTCCGTGCATCTCCAACTACAATGTTCCGAGTAGGACACATATTCAAGAATGAGTTGACCAAGTTACACTCACAGATTTGGCAGGCATCTCTGCACAAGCTAATAGTCCTCTCTGAGATTCCTTGAGCACTGTCCTGTGTTAATGTGGTTAAAAAATTTCCAGACAAGATAGGCATCCTTGTTGTTACCCAAATGCAGATTTCATGCTTATTTGCATTCAGGCTGGAAGACACCTACGTGTTTGGTTTGCATATCTAAAACACCAATGAAAGTCTGCAGCCATTATATCCCAAATAGATTATATGTGTACAGGAGTATACAAAAATGCAGAACATATAGGCAATGCTTAGCATTTTGCACAGCTTATTATACACTTTACTCCTTACTGTTAAAAAGTACCTCTCAGATCAGAGTGTTTTTTACCCATCTTGCATAAGTGAGAGTATACAGGGCAAGAGAAGATTGGCATCAGCTTTTAAAATTTGATCCAACTTTCCTTTCTCATACTAGGCCCACGAGAGAATTTGAAATAGGGTACTGGTATGTGATTGTTTACTCAGGAAAAGTCGGCTCAAGCAAGCCCAAGGGTAGGTCATTGTACAAATAGTACAAACTGTAAAAATATAAAAGCTTAAGTGATTACTACGCTGCAGTCAAGTGAGCATCACTCCCCTTATTTAAATATCACCATCTCCTCATTTTGAAGGTTGCTATGGCCCAGCCCTGTTCTTCTATTGGAAGATTTCAAATGTAATTAAACACAGGTATGTAATATATGCCTGATTTTGATCTGCCATAAACCGGTTTAATGCACTTGTGATGCCACTGGCTTCTAATAGAGCTGCTACAGCATTCACCTAAGGCAGGCATCAGCTCTATCAATAGAGAGGAAAGAATGCTAATTTTACTATTCATAATTTATTTCTGCAGGGTTAATGAGTCCAAAGTTAAATCTTAGGAAGAAACAACACTGAACTTTGGAAAAACCTGTGACTAGGGTTGTTCTGCATTCAAAACTTACTTCAACACTTTAGTGAAAAATCATGTATTGGGCCTGAAAAAAACCCTAAACTGAGCACAAAAAGGCTTTAAGAAACATATTTGAGATAAATCTCCTAAGCCTTTCACATTTTCTCCTCTGCAAAGAAGGCCACAAATTAGCTTTCTTTTAAATAAAAATGAAAATTAAATTCCCACAAACTCAAGTGTTTTTCTAGACTTGTGATAGCATCATGAGACTTCAGTACATTGACACTTCAGAAACATGAACCCTTGATATCAAATCCAGGATGCTCCTGTGGTTTGAAATTAGAGTAGGGGAAAAAAGTTTGTCTCTAGTTAAAAGCATTTTATCAGTCACACAGACTCTCAGTGACTGCACATACTAACCCTGCAGGCAAGGTAGAGATAAGTGCAATAGCTAAACCTCAGAGCTTGATTAACCTTTTTTTTTTCAGTATCTTCCAACACAATCTCCATCTTCCTCAGTTACTGAATGTTCAAGTTTCAAGGGATCAGGAAGCTCTGAGGAACCACAGCTTATCAGCACCTCCTCTGTTCCTAATTCCGCTATACTACAACTCTTTAGCTGCTACAACCAGAAAAGAGGAGGCAGCAAAAGGACAGATTTTGAAATCCATTCCTAGTGTTAACTAGGTGCCACTGCTTTTGATGTGAACGGGAATTGCACCTGCCTTCACTAAGACTGTATTGACTTAAGCGTTGGAAACACACAAGTCTTTTCTACAATTATGGTTTAAAAACTTCCCATGGAAGCCAGGAAGGTATCAGTGATTTGAGCTGTTTTATAATCCCTAGCTTTGCAATTACAAAAGATAATTGTCTGTCCTGCAATGAGTAATTTATTCAGGCTCATAACTGCTCCCTGATACCTAGAAACTCTTTTTCCCTTGCCTCTTCAGCTCATCTACATCAGCAGTCAGCGTGGCTCAGCAGGAGCGGATCTGGGGAATGAGACAGAGGCTGTTGAGGACCCAGCACACACGCCGTACGCATTTCAGGGCACAGAGTACCCTGAGCCAGACCAGCCTGTCAGTCCTGCGGTGCATTAGGTGCACACCTGGAGCACAAGCAAACCCCCAAGTGATGCAGCCTGTGCTTTATGCACCACAACAAGGACCAAAGTGGGGTGAGCAGCAACAACGGAAAGATTTGCTTTGAAACCACACTCCCAAATCAAAATAAAATGCTAAGATAGGTATCCCCTATGCCATCACCATTTCTCTAGCACAACTTCTTCATCATACCTTCTCACCATTCAAAGTTCAGGGACAGCCTCATTTCCTCCACATCCTACACACAAATGCTTCATTCCCCTCCTGAAGCTGCCTCCTTAGTGATGTCAGTGTGAATGGTGGTTACTAGGAGGACAAACTGTTTATTATGTTATATTACATTACATTATATGAGTTTGCTTGGGCCATCAGCTTTGCCCATTCAGGGCAACCCTTGTGGAGTCTGCCCACATCAGCTTATTTCCCAACATGCTTGGTCTTGTTCCCTTCTCAGCCACTGCTAACCATCCTTGCCAGCAGCAGAGGCTCCTGTGCAGTGTGGGGCCAACAAGGAGATTATTTTTATACATTTCCAATCCCAACTATCTTCCAGGACAAATGAACAAATGAACCAGGCTTATCAACTGTACTTTACTGACAGATCATATAACCAAGCCCTCATTTTCAGACATCAGCTGTCTGCTGTACTGCTACTGTGCTAGCAATAAAAAAAAGATTATTGCTTGCTCTTGTCTATCCCTTTCTTTACATAGTGTTAAAATATCATTAGACGGATTACAAGTAATACAGGGTATTAACAGAGTTGGAATGAGCCATCAAACCAGTTTGATTTCCGCAATTCTTATAAAATGAAGCTATTTTGTTTAGCTATGCAGACTAAAAATGCTTTGTCAGCAGATTTCTCTCTGCTGTGAGATAAACATGCACCTTCTGTAAGGAACCATTTCTTCTTCCTTTCAGCTTCTTAGAGCAAGTTTTCAAATTATTTGACTCTCATATTGTTATAAAAGAAGGACTTAAACGCATAGGGCCCAGATGATGTTGTGTAGATTCACTAGAGAGCATGTCAGGTACATGGGATATTACCAAAAGGGACTCAGACCAAAAGCCTTTCAAATAAGGGAAAGAACAAAAGTCTTGATGAATGGCATCTATTCTACTGAGTACAGTCCATTTTCTGGGTCAAGGAGCATTCAATTTGTATTAGCAACCCTCAGAACATACTTCAGATGTTAACTAGATTTGTCAAAGGACTGGATGTTACCAGGGTGTAAGCTAGCCTGGCGGCATTACTGGGCTTCAGCTAGCTATGCTGATTAAAAGCAAACAAGGAACCAGCTAAAACAGAAGTGCTTACTTTTTGTGAGCACGAAGGCTAATGATTTTCTTCTTAAAATTGAGGGATACAGAAGTAAGTGATTTTTGAGCACAGACAACGATGGGTTTTCTTCTGGATTTGATTTGAAAATGCACTGCCTTGGCATTTTAATGAGCAAAAATAAGATTATGACATGCCCAAAGCCAGTATGCAATTTCATAAATAATATGTGTGTTTGCCTGCTGATGAGAGAAGTACCATGTCTTATAACATTAACAAGACAAAAGGATATTTCAAACACTTAAGGGGTTGGTATTGTTTATTGGCAAAGCATCCATGATAAAATCTTTGAGCAAAGCTGATTCCTTTTCTACCTTCTTCTTTCTAAATAATAAATAGTACAAATACTCTACTAGTACAAATTGAATTAGCTAAACTGACTTCAGTTGTAGCTGATTTATACAGTCTGAGAATCTGTCCCTATCATGTATTTGTGTCTGCCCTAACCAGCTTTCTTGGAAGCTGTATCCTTTTAATCCACTACAGACAAAGAGGGAGTGTTCGTTATTGCAGAATCTGCTACGTATTATATTTGTGTATTTTCCCAAACAGATTGCATAGCTGGCTTTAGAACAAATATGTTTGTTATTATTGTAAAAAAATAAATAAATCAAACTGTCTGCTTGAATACTGTATTGGACTAGTCAAAGGGGAGACATTTTCCATAATACCTAACAATAACATTGCTAGTGATTTATTGGGTACCTCCAACTACTCTGGTTGGCTCTTGCCGCTGTGATCATCCTCCCCAGATTCTCCTCCCTGCCCTATACTGTTTTTGAAACTTACTGATCCTAAACCTATTCAGGATATAAACCTTTTCAGTCAGGGCGCTTTCTGTGATTTTGTTTCACACGTAGCGTCCTAACTACAACGAAATGCTCTGATTGGCGTGCCAGAGTGTAATAGCAAAAATCCCTGAAAGAGCCTCGGGGTTTGAAAGCATGAAATCTGAAGGCATGCTCAGTTGTCATTCTCCCACAAATGTTGCTGTGAATCACACGTTCTCAGCCCTCTCCTGATGTACTACATCCTTGGCAGCTGTGCGTTTACATCTCTAATTGGCAGACCTCTAAATTATCAAGAGGTACAGTCTGCACATGTAACCAAACAGTGTATTTGCTTAGCAGACCTGTTTGTTCTGTACAACTCTCTGGTTTGGTTTAAACCAAGCTGAAAATTTCATCTAGTACTTAACAATTGCTCCTGAGGTTGGTCTGAAATTATCCTACAGTTTTGGGTACACCTTCTTCTAATACTGCAAGGAACCAGGATTAGCAAATATGTGAGACAAAAGTGAAATAAAGTGCTGAAAGTTTTAAGGCCTGAAAATATGAAAAAGTCTCCCTTGTGCTCCAAATTCCTTTACATATCTTCAAAATTCAGCATAAGATGTGACAGGACAAAGTAATGCAGTCCAGGGAGTGACAGATTTGAGGAAACACAAACAATTTATTAACTATAACAATTGCCATCAAATCTCAGGGAACTCCATTATGTTCGGAACTGTCTACTTAGTCTTAAGGCATAAAAGAGTAAACTCTGTGTTAGATATTCTGCAATTGTGACTTACCCTGAGCTCGTATTACCTTCCCTGCCAAATATATTTTCATACTAACTTCAAAAGACTCACAGTCATTTAAACAGTTTAAAACAGCTTGTAAAAAGGAGGAAACATATGCAAAATAAATATAATGATACTTGTATGCATATCAAATTCAGAAAATTTTAAGGATTTTTTTATCAAGAAGTAAGTAAAATCACCCCCGACACATTTAATACATTTATCTATTTAGCCAAAACTCTCAAATTTTACATCTGACAGCATTTTTGCTGCTGTGTTTTTGAACAGCCCTACTTTGGTGTATTCCTCTGTTTTCTCTTAATCAAGCTATATTAGAAAGAGTAGTCCAGAAAGAAGAGTGCATATTAAATTTCTCTTCCTGACAGATTCTAGTCTCTGTTAGTATTTCTTCAAACTTCCTAACAGGTTGGATTCAAGTTTAGTTTGGGGAAGATGACTGCGATATCAGTCAACCACGGTTTGTGTTCAGACTGCTTCTAGCAGAGAGGAAAAGAAGTGAATCCTTCTCAAATTTGCAGCATTTCAAGCTAAGAACTCACAAGATCTTTCAGAGAAGCTTTACTGTAGCTTTCCAAAGTTTATCATCTGATTCACGAAAATCAGATTAACAGTCCCAAAGTAAGATCTGCTGGGTTCATGGTGTTGAGCTCAATGATCATCAATTCTTCCTCCTTTGTGAACGTGCATAAATCAAAACACGTTACAAATCAAACTAAGCAACACTTCAGCCATGGCCAAAGCCTGTTACTTGTTTTATATTGGGGTTGGAAAATGTTTTGTCCCTTTGATCTCGTCTCCTGTCTCACAGCAAAAGAAGCTGCTCCTTTCAGGAGCAGAGGGAAAGACCACAGATCCCATATTTATATCCTGGATTATATTCTCCCTGCTGCTAAACAGCTGTTCAAACAGCTGGGTAGCACCAGCTGCTGGAGATCTTTTATAATTCAGGTTATGAAAGGTAGCTGGTGGAATAACCAGCTGCAAGCATCTGTGTGGCTCCTGTCTCTCTTTCATGGTCTGGCAACTGAATTGTCTCCAGTCTTTTGTCCTGAAACCAACAGGAAAGCTCATGAAGAAAGCAAGAGATAGTTAGAATAGTCCCTCCATTTTTTTAAATCCCCCTGTACTTTCAGTTTCAAGACCAGTAGGCGTTTACATCTTGCTTTGTACTTTGAGTTTCACCTCAGGCATCTGGTTGCTAAGCAGCCAGTCATCTCCATACTTTGTCCCCATTAGAATGAGGTACACGTGTGATTATCTCTTGCCTCTTGACGTATAAGGAATTTGGACTGTTATCTCTGAGGTCCCTTCTGGGAATCCCGCATTTTGCTGCCCTGTTTGGATATCTCTTTTCTATTTCAGCTTCTAAACGGAACAATGATTTCCCTTTGGTGACTCCTGATTTAGTAATTTACTAATCTTTGCTGCGGTGGAAGGAGCACAATAAAATTTGGAGATTAAAAGGCTGGATTTCAGAGTAATGTAAATCCAGGCAGGCCTGCTGAGGTGAAGGAAGCTACACTGGTATCTGCCTGCTGAGAGTCTTCAAGAATAATAATAATAATAGGGCCTGAGTTTTGCTTCTTTTCCTTCTCATGAATAATCTGCAGTAAATGTGATTGCGGATGGTAATAAGATTAATCATCCTTGATTGTATCCCGTGTCTGTCCATCTATGAAGTGTGCATCATTATTTCCACCATTGATCTTATGAGAAATTAAAGCTCAATACGACCCCCTTGGACCTTAAAAAAAAACCACCCCAGTGTTCTGCTAAAAAAGTGCTGATCTACCTATAGCAAGAGTTTCCACTGATTTATTTCACCCACTTATTTTTCCTCTTTTTATTGTAACGGAGTTGTTTTATAATACTTTAAATGGTAGCATGTCTCTTGAAGCAAATATGGAAATACATCTGGCAGGGAGGCTGATACTAACCAAGGGCAAATTAACATCAGCACAAGATCCCACATACTGTATAATCACATTTGTACCATCTTAAAACAAAAAAGAAGACTGAGATCTACTGGGAGTTGTTATAGTTAATATTCTGTCAGTGTTTCCACTCCTACTTCTGGGGTTCCAAATTTACGCTGTTAAAATTGCTTCGCAATGAAAACATGTAAGTGCTCAGCTCTACAACAAAGTTATTGTCGCTGGGCCAAATCCTAAGGTCTTTGCTTACTGCTAACTCCCGCTGACTTCAGTGAGCATGTTTCCTGAGTAAAGGCTTGGGGTTTGGCTGGGTTGGCTTTTTTGTTTTGAAATGAAAGGGGTTTTTAACTGTTTTACACTGTTCATTAAAAACAAAGGCTTTCTGCATGCATCATGAAAAAACACCTGGCCACATGTGGCATCCTGTTATCTGGCTGACTTTATTCAACCCTTCTCAATTCCCTCCTCTTTTTTTAAACCATCTCTGTCAATCTCTGCTCCTCCACAACCAAATATAGATAGATCCAGGGGGACACCTATGCTGCTTGCTTCTTTCGTCTTTCCTAGACACTTGTTTCAAATCCATACTTTGTGTGAATTAATTCTGCCCAAACTTCTCGCTTAGCTACTGCGCTTTAATTCTGAGATGAAGTTACCTCTTTTCTAATCAAAGAACGAACCAGAAACAGAATGCCAGAATTTGCATGCTGTATGGCCTATTGGCTTAAAAAAAGCCCCCAAACATAGATATTTTGGCTTATTTAATCCCACAGGTTTCTGCATTCCCTTCTTTGCTGCCTGTTCACAAACAGAGATTCAGATCCAAATTTTACAACTTGTTTCCATCTTTCCATTTCAAACTCTTCTCAGTGGGAGACGGGGTAGGAACTTATGCCTTACAGAATATTAGCAGTGTTTGTGGGTTCACTTCCAAATTTTCTTTTTCATGGTTCCCTTCCTCTTCTTGTGCATATTTTTGCAATCTGGTAGCAAATTTGCTGCCTTCCATCTTCTTTTTATCCCTCCCGTAGACTGACACTGTCCCATCCCGGGAACGCTGCTTCTTGCCAGCCGCTCTGGAGGCCAGGGCCGGCGGCTGCCCTGGCCCTGCCTCTCCTGACACCACAAGTCAAACAGGACCCATATGGTCCTGGTGTGGAGCCACGTTCCTGCCCTGGCACCACTCTGGCCTGAAGCCCTGGCTCTGAGGGAAGAGCTAACAGCACAGGTCGAACAAAGCTAATTCCTCTGGGCTTCACCTGGGTACCCACCGAGTTTCCTTCACCTCGTATTTCCAGTTCTACAGTCCTACAGCAGCTACCAGATACATAACAAATGCTGTGCCAATTAAAATTTTTTCCTACCGTGATAACATCTTCCTTGTTATTTGTTCTGCATCCAGTTATCTTACTGTCCACCATGGCACAGATCTGTTTATTTCTAGATCCAGTCCAGCTCTGGCACATTTTTTGTTAAAGCTCTTCTCAAAGTGCCACTTATGGCATGCATTTATCCCTTTCAACACATCTACTCTAGTCGTTTTCTAATTTTCAAAAAGTACTTCCAAATCATCTTGGGGAAAATTACGCCTGCAGTACCAGTTTCCAAGGAACCTGATACTAGTACAGAAAGTTTCCATCTCAGTCTGTCTTTTGTCTTCTTGTTATTACATGTTAGTCATGCCCAGCAAAAACTGCATTCAGTGTCCTACATAAAGAATAGGGCAACTCTCCACATGAAGAATCTGTTTAACTTGATGATGATATTGTCATATATATGACATACAGATAATTGGCACTTTATGGAGATGTTTGAAGGGCTAAACACTGCTTCAAGAAGTTGACAATGTAAATACATATATTTGGAGATGTTAATTGGCCAGATTAGACTTGTTATGTATGAGATTTATCATATATCTTTGACTCCTTTTGCTTCAGGCTAATCTGTTTCTTTTATATCTTTTCCTAAACCTCCAAGCTGCTGATCATCTTTAGCCAGCTATTGTTTCAAGATCAACCCTGCAAAACAAAAACTTTTTATTTTTATCCACTCCAGCTGCACAACTTTCCTCCTCAAATTACCTGTATCAAAGTTTCAAGATTAAAATGACTGTCTGAACTGCAAAAATGTGTTTTTATACTGAGATAGCTAGCGTCATGTAAAAAGATAGTTACATACAGAATACCACAAACAGAAAGGTGGAGAATTTAAGACTATAACTCTTTCTGAAGAACTACAGGTTTTTTTCTGAATGTTAAAAGAGATTTTTTTTAAGTCCCTCAGAATCCTCTAAAGTTAAACCGTTGCTAATGAAAGCCCGCACACAAACAGCTAATAAAAAAAAAAAAAAAGAAAAAAGCTTGTAACACTGTCATGAGGTTGTGCGCACCTAATAAATGAAGCATATCCAAACTTCCTATTTTTGGTGTTGAGAGAGAAAAGAGCTGTTGGTATTGATGTAAGATACCAACAGATTTAATAGGAGTTACTTATGTGATTGGAAAGTGAGGGATCTTGAACCAGTAAAACTGCGAAGCCTTGTCTGACAAAAAAAAATCAGTGACTTCAACAAGGAACAGGATATTGCACGGGGGTGCATGAGGGATTCAAGCAGGCAGGAGAGCAGGGGAACAACACAAGGAAGAGGAAAGGAAAGTCAAGTTAGGACAGCGAGAGTTTTAAAGAATATGAGTCCTGTGTAAGAGGGGGGATCTCCATGAAGTGCTTCACTTTGTCTAGTCTCAGAGTAGGTACAATTCTTGGTATCAGCAGAGGAGCACTGACTTATGAGGAGTGTGACATATTACAGCAGAAATCAGAGCTACTGACCACTGCTGAACTGAAGAGCAAGCGCAGTGCTAACTTCTGAGATTTATCTCTCCTGTCAGTTGTTTGGGTTTTTTTAATATGCAGTAGCGGCCATGAATACGACTGTAGGGATGATAACTCATAGAAAGGAGGGTTTTTTTCTGGAACTCAGCAGCTGGTAGTAAAGACCAAATGACGTTACCTCTATTGCTACTTCAGAAATTCAGAAATACTGTGTTTATTGCAGTGTGTTCCCTACGGTGCCAGAAAAAATAGGTTAGCTTTCTCATCTTGTTTAAAAAAGGTCTGGCTTTTTTTGACCAGACTGAGTGGCTACTTATCATGGCCAGTATCTAGTCATAGCTGAGTTCTCCTCAGAGGCAAATCACGCTTTTAAAATTTTTATTTTAAGGCTTGGCTGTCATTTTTTGAACCTTTGTGAAATGCTTTTAATTTATCTACATTCTAGCAGGATTCAAGTAGGACTATTACAGCTGTTGGCATTCATTTTAGCTCTGATAATCATTTGTCCAGAGCGTTTTTCATGGATACCAGGTAGGAACTGCTAAAAGAGCTAGTGCTGTCGAGGTGCAAAATTGCAGCCCAGGGAAGTCTGCGAGAGCCTAAGCTGCTGGGGAGGCAGGAGCTCAAAAGCCGTCCGCTGGCAGTGCAGTTAAAAAGGGATCTTCTGAATTGCACTGGTCTTCAACTACCTACCCAGAAAGGAGGAGCCTAAGACAGGAGAGACTAAGAAGAGGGCTTCATTTCTTCTGCATAAGGAATGTTTTCTATTACTGCATTGCCTAGTTTTAAATTTATGTATAGTTTCCTGCATATACATATAAAGAAAACATGAGGTTACATCAAGAGATAAATAGGCATCTACATGCAAGGAACAGACCACATAATACCAGACAATGTAAGGAAACTAAAATGCAACTTAAGGCATCTCTTTGTGAATAAAGTAAGCACAGCTTGGGTATAGATGCAAAGGAAAATGCAAACTGTAGGGTTTGCTTTTTTCCAAGTGTACTTATGGCATGAGCGCCAGCATCCAGACAGTGTTTATAAAAGTTCCCTCCCCCTAACAGAAGAACGACCATCCGTTTTCTTAACAGGAATCTTTAAACTTGGCTAAGCTCGGAAACCTGGAAGTTTTTCCTGTAAAGACAGACCTTGCATTGGATCATCATATCAGAGAGCCTGGTCCTGGATTAAAGCATTTGGGTGAGAATAGGAACAGAGAGGAAACAAAGAGAGAAACATTGAAAGGCAGAGAGCGAGTGGGTGAGATAGCAAAAAAGTTAACTGTTCGCCTGGATCTTTAATGGCCATGAGGATGAAGTCCATTTGTCATTACGACTAACTACAGGAGATAGATCTAACTCCTGTGAACCTGCCAAAGACTCCTGTGTGCCCATACTTCATGAAACTGGTACATGATTCATCTTGTAGCTACAGTTTAATAGCAGCACTTCACATTTGGAAGCCTGGATAGGCTCACATTTTTCTCTCTTTTTGTCATAGGTGCATAACTTTCCATTATAGGGCTGGCTGGAAAACAGCAGTTCCACTTAGCAAAAATTTTCAAAGTTTGAATGATTTTGTTCCATGTTGACATAAAAAACAACTGCAGCCTTTCAAAATGTCTTTGAGAGAGCTGTGGGCAGAAGAGGGGAAAGTCAGACAGAGTAACCTGCCAGGGGAACAGACAACTGTGCAGTTTTTGTAGGCAAGATTCAAGACCTTGCTCTAACAGATTCACAGTGGTGTTCACCCTACTTAAATTCAAGCTTTTAACTCAGCTGTAGCTACCTACTATGGTCAATGGAAAAAGATTTTCCCTCAGAGAGACTAATTTAGAGCACATAAGGTAGGCTTTTCCTCTAAATCACCTTTGATAAAACAATTTCAGTCTGTGTTCCATTTATAACATAGGGAGACTGAACTACTAACTTAACTGCCTAAAGTTGGTCTCTAATTACAGGTGAGACTGTATGATTTAACCTAGGATGCATTTTTCTCCTCTTTTGACTGGAAATTTCACCTGCAAGCAGGGAACGCTTCCTGACAAAAGCTTACACAATCAAGAAAACTGAACATCTCCTCAAAAACAGAAGTTTTGACATAAAAAAAAAAAAGGCAAAAAAAAAAAAAAGCACTTGACAAGCACAGATTTCACTGGAATGTTCGTTACCAGAAATGTCTGGCAAATCATTACAAGTCACCTTATGTTTATTTGTAAATAATTCCCTAATTAGATAATTTGAATTAAAAGAGGATGTGTGAACATAAGTGAGGAATGAGCTATAAACACTTAAAAATAATATAAATAAGTACACTAAGAGGTACAACAAAAATTATATATGCTGGATCCCTGAGTTGATTGATACTCGTTGATAACTTAACAGTAGGTGCATTTTAAAAACGCGTATGAACCTGAACGTTTTAACAACTGGATCCTCAATTTGTGGCACAGAAGTCAGTGCCACTCTGCCAAGTTAACCATGTTGAATTTTCTCTGGTGTATTTTGTTTACTTGCAAGGACAGAAGGGCCCAGTCCAAGGCCATTTCTCACCCTGTGTATGCACAAAGGCAAGTGAGGCGAGGTCAAGGTTTTCAGCCTCTCAGTTCAATCCCAAGACATTTTGGTTTTGAGAATCATTACCACAGCATTTAAACTGGCAGGGAAAACACCGGCAAATCAATAATGAATACTACACCTATATATGCGATGTTTGAGGAGGTGACTTGTATTCATCATGCCAGAAATCTGACTCTTGGCCAACAAAAGCTGATGCCCCCCTTCACTATGCCTGAGCACTTTTTGTAAAAACCAAATGAAGTTAAATATTGGGGTAATGGAGATGCAAGTCTCTCTCTAAGATCTTATTCAACAGTATTTGCTGTAACAATCTGTCAGGTTGACTTTGCTCTCTCACCTGAACTGTGCCTCCACAGCGTACATGCCTTACTCTGATGAATAAGCTAAGAAAAAAAAAAATTCTAAATGTTGATTTTAATAGCTTTGTGAATACCAGTTTATAGTATTTTGCTCCTTTCTGAATTAAAACATAATCATTAGTTACAATAGGTCAGCTGCATTTTGCTTTTCTATTCAGAACACTAGACTGCTAAAATGATCTTTATTAATAAAGCAGTGTATGTGTGGCATTTTAATAAAGCTTTTTAATGGCACTCAGAAATGGAGCATATTATGTCTACAGAAAAGAAAAGCATTCAAGTTGTCACTGTTACTCACCTAAAGGAGTCTGTCTGCAATTCCATATTGAACTATGGTATTTTTAAGTTTCACCACTGCAGCCCCTAAACTGTAGCACTTCCATTTGACAGTGCTTACCAAACTACTCTCATCCGTTAAAAACAGGTCAGCTAAGAAACGCTGACCTGTCAGTGGGAAAACTTCTGTGAGCGTGTAGCACATTTATACGAGACTACAGACATGAGACTCATTTTTTTAAATAAATAAGAAGATACGGAAGCCATTTGTCCTATTTAACTGCTGATGTCAAAGTCAGAAGAAGTCTGCTTTTCAGACATCCATTGTAAATATCTTTTGCAGGGTTCCTGAGTTGAATTCCCTGACAAGGAGCATGTATTGTATCAGTCGGTCTACTGAATCAAGGGAGTTTCCTCGAGCAGAGGCATATGTCAAAGGAAGACACGGTCAAGTTATTTCAATCATTCACACATAGATTTCTCATTTTAACAGCTGATCCTCTTTGCTGATGAACATGCAAAGTTTGCTTATGCTTCAGCTAGAATATAGACATTCACTTGCCTGGAAAAGGCAGCGCTTATTTAATGTTGAATGACCATTTGCCTGTGCAACTGGAAGTTGTGCAGGACTGAATACTGTGTTAAGAACATTCAACTCATGCTCACATCTGAAAGATTAGTCCTCTGCCTGACAAACATGAGCGCAAATTGATCAAATATGCACTCTTCTACCTGTCAAGAGTATACAGCGATGGCTCAGGTAGGCAGAAATGCTTGTCATACAAGGAATTATAGTTTTCTATCAGGTGATTATGATTTACTTCCATCTAAAATAAAGTGTAAGGGAAAAATGAACTTCTAAGCCATGTTTTGGATTTCAAGAGGATAGCCTTTGATGTGCTACGTTCCCTTGAAGAAATTCCAAGCCTTCAGCACTCTCAGCTCCTTAGGAGTATATTTTAGACCACATCACACTTTGGAGTGTGACACAGAAGGACCCAAGCTAGCGTCTGTCTGAAGGTATGAAGGTCTCAGCAGTGGTCTGGAAAGCAGCGCATCTGCCTAAGCAGGTCACTGCATCTGCTAACAAGTGCTGACTCTCAGCAAGTACCGAGTGCTGATGAACCCAAATGACCATGGGTTGTGGAACAGCCTTGGCCTCTGCTAGCCTTGAGGCACCAGGTTAGAGACATGCTTCATTGATAAAGACAACTAATCAGAAATGGTCAGATACTTGGACGTGCTTGGATGTGTAAGAGGCATAGAATTTCTTCAAAGCAAATCTGTTAATACTACGTGGAATATGAAATGAAAAGAAATAAAAAGATTCTGTGAATGTATGCTCCTGGCAAACTGCATGAAAATAGTTACCTCAAAAAGGAAATATGGAATAAGCAAAGAGTCCACAAGGAATGGTGGGGAGGGGAACAAGAGAAAGAAAAAGAGAAAAAAAGCTGGTGTACAAATAAAACTGGAGCTTTCAAGCAGAGTTCCTTAGGTCTAAGCATGCTAATCATCAAGAAAAGCTGAGTGAGTCCTTGCAAAAGGTATTTAAGGAAATGTCAATGATTGATTCCGGCTAGGGAAAGAAAAAGAAGAAATAGGCTGTGGTACAGTAAGGATGGGATAAAAGGCTGGCTCAGAACTTCAACAAACACTTCATCTTATTTTCCTCCCAGAACAATGATCCTGGGGCAAAGTAATAGGAATAGTAGGAAAGAGGTTGCAGAAATGGATGGTATGACATTAAAAAAGCAGTTCAATGTGTCTGCTGAGGTGAAAGGGAGAAAAGAAACCAATTAATCTCCATTACAAAATTTTACTTTGGAAGTCTAGGAACAAGTTTTCTTAACAACCTTTATCAAGCCAGAAATGATACAAAGTAAAATATAAGTCTGTTTCAAGAAGCAGGAAAAGCAGCCACAGCAAATACAGATTTGTAGATCTGACCTCAATAGTGCTTGACAAAAACAACAAAAGGTAGATACTCCTAGACCAGCTGTCTTGGATAAGATGAACAGTTTTCTAGACAAAGAAAATATTTTAGGTCAAAGTAGATTCTGTCTATTTGGATTTCATTAAAATTATTGAGTATGCTACCAAAAGGGAATCTCTTAGTCAAGACTGAAAAGAAGGGAATTAGTGAAGAAATTTTAAGGAAAGTTCAATGGGAGATGGTTACTGTTGAAAGGAGAAGTACTAGGTGGAAGGAAGGTCATTGGTGGAGTTCTTCAAAGAACAACACTGCCCTAGTCTTAGGGTCAGTCTTGCTCTCTGTATTTTTACTGCTGAATTTGATGCAAAGATTAGGCATATCATAAGGCCATTTCCCTCTGACATGAAGTTGGGGATATTGTCAAAACTGAGCAGGCCTGGCCCTTGAGGGATGGATTCGTGGAAATGCAATGAAGTTCAGCTATAGAAATGCAAGCTTGTGCACCTGAGACCTGATCCAACCCACCCTAGATGAGACAGACAAATGTCTCCTGGATCCACTGGAAATTACAGAGAAACAGAATGGTCTGGTTGACCAAGGGGTGACTAGGAGACACAAACATCAGAAGCACGGTTTCTGGGAAAGTTAGTGAGGCATTAGTGATACTGTACAAGATCTCATGTAGAATACCACATGCAAATTCAGTCACCCTTTTTCAAGAAAGATTATTCAAAACTGAAACAGGTGCATGGATCTGCTAGTAGAATGAGATGAAGAACGGAGAGTTTATCTTATGTCAGCCTGGCTTGTTTAGTATAGAAAAAAAAGAGATATAAAAGTCTATTCTTACACGATGGAAACCTACACCAAGAAGGGAAAAGAGATGTTTAAGCTAAAGCAACATTATGAAAATTACAATGCCACACAAGCTGGCCAGAAACAAACTTAGACTGGAATTAGAAGGGGGTGAGGGGCAGAGGGCACCCCTTAGCCATCAGAGCATCCAGGTGTTGGGAGAGCCTTCTAAACGTAGTAGTAGAACTTGAATTCAACAGGATTACTTTATGAAAAAGAATACAGCATAAGAGACTGAGACGGTAGGACTGGACTGTCTTCCAGCTTTGAAAACAACTTCTTTTGTTTCAGTGAAAATTTGTGCTTTTTAGTAAACCCATTTTTTTACCACACCAGTTTTCAATCAAGTCATCTTTAGTTGTTGGAAGGTAATAGACATTTTCTTCTTTTTGGCAAAGTCGAAAGTGTAGATAGAAGAGAATGAACTGATCACATTTCTGTTTTGCCTTAGATATCTCAATGTGCCTAGGAACTGATCTGACATACATATCAAAGCGAAAACAATACCAGAGTGTTATAATCAGAAAAGGAGTAAGAAAAGTCAAAATAAATGTAAATACAAGAACAAGTCTTCTCAAGAAATTATTGATAGGGTAGAGTATTACTTTCCTGCTCTTAATGAAATCTTCCTGTACATAATTTGTTCATCAAAACACATAAAAATACTTAAGCTGATTTCTTTCCTTTCCCTTAGTCTTACCTTCACAGTATGTACTCACCATTTTATGCAGAGGCATGGAGGTAAGATTAAGAAGGAGAACTGTTTTTTTCTTCCCCTTTCACAGGATTTTTTAAAGCTGTTTGATACTCCTTTGAAGACTACAGCAGCAGTTCACATACTGGATATTTATCACTGGTGTGGAGGGTGAAACACGAACTGTACACCATGCTCCCTGCCCTTTTAAAATATTAATTGTTGAGTAACCATCTATGGAACCTTATAAAGTATTAACTCTTTAAGTGGGGAAGATCTCTGCTTAACCACATAGCACAAATCCTACATGATTTAAATCCCATGCAAACCCATTAAAATCCAAAGAGTTTCAAGCTGTTAGTTGTTAGTTCAGTATCTAATATTAACACCTGGTTTTGAAACCTCATGTAAGCAATATTGCTCTATTGGACCAGCAGGACAGGGGAAAGTAAGTTCAATCTTGACCGATGTGGGGATATACATAAATGAAGTCTACATCTTGAACTTCAATGCTTAATCCTTTTCTTGGCTTGAAGTTACTTTTCAGCAACTTCAATTTTATTTACTACATATCAGATTAGCCAGTGTTTGAACAATCATGCTACGTCTCCTGAATTGCCATACCTGAATTTGAAGATACTGGTCTGCATTTCCCTGAATAAGGGCCACTGGAAAGTCACTGTATGGAAGTGTCAGACTGAGACATACTCATTTATTTTGTGAAATACATAGTCCACATGCCCTATTTATTTGGAGGTCTAGTTTTCTTCTCTCTTTTTTTTTTTTTTTCATTTTTCAGCTATTCAACTCACCTAACTGACCTGAGTGTAAGCAATTTGTCAGGCCCATGAATTTGTGGTTCAGAGGAAAATTTTGAAGCTATCACACCAAATATGCGTGACTGCAGTACATCACAATTACAGCTGAACTTCATAAAAAGTAGATGGAAATGGGCAAAGCTGTGAGAAAACATTTGGTCTTCACAGATATCCACTGATATCTACAAATAAGTAACTTTTACATGACAGATTGCCTGCCATGGTGGCGGCAGGGCTTGATACTCCTTCTGGAGTGTATGAGAGAGCTTGAAAGATGTTTAACATACTTGAAATGAAACACTAATAGCTTGAAGATCAGCAGTGCTGACCAACCCTGCTGGTACTGGCTCAAACATCATAGATGCTCAGGCCCCCCCTAAAACTTAGAAATGGTAAAGGAATTTTCTAAGATACACACTTTTGTCTATGAATACCCGCAGTCATTATTCACAATACAGCGATAATGACTTGACTCACACCTAAAGAAATCAGCAGATGGGCTCTTTCCTTTACATATAGAAATGTCAGTTAAATATAAGAAGGATAAAGCTAACAGAGTTATGTGCCAACTATGCCAAAACATATAGAAATATTGCCAGGTGTAAGGAATCTTTTCTTTAAACACATATTCCTTCAGATTTTAGTTTTCTTTACTAAATTCCCAGGTGCCTTTACATAAGAGACATCAGAAATATGATCTCTGATTGCTGCCACTAGATTTCTGCTTATATTGCTAAGTTAGTGATTGTACAAGCGTGCAGTGTGTCTTTAATTGCTACCACCAGGAGGAAATTTTCCCTTAGGATTCATTAGCTAATGACTTCCTCCCTTGCTGAGTTGTAAATCTACAAAAGTCTTTGGCAAACTGGTAATTTGCCTTCTTGGAAACCAGATGTGAAGGACCCAAGCAGGTGGGAGCCATAACTACAAACATATGAATGTAATAAAATTAGCAATTACATGTATTTGTATGGTACCCTCATAAAGTTTTTCTCCTAGTAAACTTTAAGTATCCACTCAAGTCATACTTAGGTGTGAAGTAAATATTTTCAAGAGCCAATAAATTAATTTAATAAATTAGTTATTAGTTTTGCAACATTCTTAACCATTCAAGCTCTAGTGTTTTTAGCACAGTAGCAGTTTATATAGTGCTACAGGATGGCTCAGTTACAGTGTGTTTGTTTGCTACCCTTCAGACACATATCTGAAGTTATATTAATGAGACAGTACACTGGAGGTACTATGTGTAAAGTACTTGAGGACACATAATCCAAAGGACACAGTCATGTTATACAGCAGTACATATACTATTTGCCATAAGGCAATCATGTACTTAGAACATGTAAATGGGTTTGCTCTTTGCTCCATTGCCCAGGAAATGTGGTGAATTGAAAGTGTATTTGAATTTCCTCACTCTGAGCAGTTGTACTGAAGTCCAGGTGTTAAGGTGCTCATGATGAGGAGGACATGCATGAGAGTCTAGTCTTTCAGCTTTCAGCATCCAGGTGTGCTCACCTGTAAATATGCTCCTACTCCACAGGGAAAGGCGGTGGGAGGCTTTAGCATTTATTAGAGAGTGAGCTGCTTTCCTGTGACAGGGGTGTGTGACTAACACATGAGAGTCATTCTTCCAAATTTCAGCTACTTGGTATCAGCCTGAAGTTCTGTCTCTCAAACTCAGTCAGGAACTGCACTGTCTCCTCCGTGTCATCTCCTAAGTACAGTCTGGAGTGTGCTAGATAAAACTCTTTTTCTGGACTTTGGTACTACACGGGACTATGTGCCACAGTTATCTATGAGTACACAGGACTGGAAGCAAGCTTGCTACATCAGTTCTACATTAGTTTTTCAAAATTGTTTTTCCACTGAAATGTTTTCAAATGCATTTTGAAGGTTGCTATTATCCATGTTGTTTCTGTTCCTATATTTGGAGTCATAATAGTGTTTTGCCACAGAAACAAGCCATTGAGGAGTAATTAGATGCTGCACAAACTGTTTTGCGGTAACTGCAGCAGACATGAACTTGTTAACCTATGCAACAGAGGGTACCTGAAGAAAGCTTAGCCCTCCGTGAATGACAGGATAGCTCCCTCAGCAGGGGACACCACAGGATAAAAGCATGCACACAGGCCCTTGTCATGCACTGACGTATGCCTTTGTCAAGTCTTTAGCTTTTGAAGTACATCACTTCTCTTAGAAATAAACCGAACAACATCTTTAGGAAATCACTGAGAATTTTTCCATCCTGCTGCTTACTAGGACCAAAAAAAGAAAGCTTATCTTATTACCCCAATAATCAGAAGGTTCTTTTGACTCCATCTACTGAAATAACAATACAGAATGCTTTCTGATTGTGTTTGCAGTTCTAAAATCAGTTCTAAAATGTAAATACACAGATTGTACGTTTATTAAAAATATCTGTATGCAAGTTATGGCATCAACTGCACAATCACAGCTTTTGCCTATTCCAGTGTATCGCTTCAAATGCTCACAAGACTGGAAAAATTGATGATAATAACGTTTGATTATAAACCAGTTTGCAGCCTATTTGTTCTCTGGTCAGATGTACCTCATTCCTGTTGTCATCCTTGCAAGTGCATGGATGCACAAACAGCAAGACGGAACCCTACATGCAGCACTTCACTTTCTCTCAGTTTAGGATTCATGCTGGTCAGTTGGTCTCGGGCACAGACGCGCTGTGACCCAGTAGGAAAGTCCCTCAGGCACCATCATAACGAAGTGCCTGACCATATGAGCGGCACCTCGAGCTCTGTAACTGCTTGCCTGGCACCGAGTGAGGACCACAGCTGGGAGCACGGGGAGCACACAGCCCACCAGGCCCTGTGCACAGCCCAGCACACGTGAGGAGCTGGTGCTGGCAGCGCAGTGAAGGCTCCAGTTACTTTTGGGACCTCACTGGGGGGCTGAGCTTCCCACTGGCCAAATAACAATTCAGCAATTCCAGAGAAGTGGTCTTGGGGTGGGGATTTAGATACCGATCAACTGGATCCTTTTAGAGCCTGGGGTTAAACTAATAACCCTTTTACTTTTCATTTCCCATTAACCAGGAAGACTGCAGCAGTGTCCCAGTAGTGCTGAATGTCTATAGTGAATAGCGTATGCTATTGCTGCTGGGAGAGCTCTTTTCTTTTAAAGAGGTTGTTTTACATAGGGAATACCTTAGCTTTCCTCCTTGGAGTATAGAATCTATTAAAAAAAAAAAAAAAAAAAAAATCCCAAAGCCCACGTCAGAACGCTACCCACACAGACAGATAATTTCGACTCACTCTCCAGAAACCTAGCTGTAACTGCGGAATAATGTAGCAGTCTTCCTACGTTAGACCCAGGCAGCCACTGCCTTTAAACTCGGGCCAGCACAAACCTTCTCTGTCAAGTAGCTGTTCTGCTCATACAGAACCTCTTAAAGTTCTACCCAGCTGTAAGCTCCTAGTGACAATGACCTCCCTATTTTTACACGTTTACACAGCACATAGCATCACTATGAAGTTCACAGGAAGATCTGTCAGGTGCTATCATGATATCAATCATAAGTAAGTAATAGAGGACCACTAAAAACACATTATCTGGGTAAGCTGCAAAGAACATTCATTATGTAAGGTTATTACTTCTCTCCCTTTACCTCTCTATCTGCTAAGTAACATACTGGCAGGCAGAAAAACTTTTCATACGTAAGTCAATTAAAAATTCAGAGGCCATGCCATATGAGCTGGAAGTTGGTTTTCAGTAAGGTAATTGAACCACATTTTAAAATTAATAAATAAATAAAACACTGTGAAAAAAAAAAATCCTTTTCTGGGTGGTGTACATAAGAATTATTGTGTCAAAACTGTCACTTACATCCAGTGTCAACTGTTGGCTCGTAAAACAGTGCAAGTTCACTGATGGGTCTGCCAGAGAAGGTGAGGCAGGTGAAACACCCCAAGCCCCCAGGCAAAATTCTCTTCTCTGAACCTGTGAGAAAAATCAATCTTTCCAACCATGAACAAAACCCTTTAAGTGATCTGATGCTTGGTGTGAAAATAGCTAACAACACCTATTGGCATCGATCCCCTCCCCGAGCTCCACCACTCCCTCAGCCCCTTACTGTAATAAGAAGGAGAAAACACAAGCAAAAATCCCCAAACCCAAACATCTCAAAAGGCAGGTATTTTTGCAGTTTAGACTCCTGATCTGCCCAGGTGACACGGAGAATTCAGAAGTAGGAGTGTCAGAGCAGGCACCGCAATCAGAGGTGGCTCATATCACTCTACCGCTGATCCTGGCACCAGGCTCCAAATAAAAATCAAAGCAACACATCTCTTTTCAAAACAAAGAAAGAGTTAAAAAAAAAAAATCTCATTCTCTGAGTACCTTTGATTCCTGGCTGGTAGTTGATGCTGGAGAGGGGGGCTGCTCTGTGCTCTCCACTTCATTCTCTTTCTCCACACTATCCACGCTGACTTCAGTCGTGCTGCTCGGAGGAATCATTTTACCTCTACAACACTGCTACTATCAGGAAAAAAGCTACAGACCTTTCTCGGGTTTTTTCATTTAACGTCCTCTTTCTTCTCTGCTCTTCTAGAGCAAATGAACTCCGACCACTCGGTTTCACTACATTTGCAAGACTAGAATTCTCTGGATTTTCTTTTCTTCCTCCTCCTCCTCCTCCCCCTCTTTCTCCTCTCCTCTCCTTCCTCCCTCCCCCCCTCCCCTATGCAATTCTGCTGCGAGGGGAGCAAGTTATCGATGGCTCTGTAGGTCAGCTGTGTGCCTGCTTCTGTGTTTTCCCCGATCCTTCTCCCCTCCGCATGAAGCCCGGAGGTGTGGAGCAGCCCCGTGACCGTCAGCCCCGCGATCAGAGGGGAGTGAGCCGAAGCAGAAAGCCCGAGCCACGCACACACACACGGGGCACTGGAGGGAGGAGTTGTATTTCTAATGCTGTGAATAGCTTTGTAGGAGCATGTGCTGTCATAGTAGTGAAAGAAAGTAACGCGCGCATGCACACACACACACGCACACACAGGCAGGCAGTGTATATGAGGTGTGGAAGCACTTTACCTTTTAACAGGCTGGAGAAGGCAGAGTTTGAAGGGCAGCTTTATTTTCTTACAAGTCTTTTCCTGAAGAAGGACTCTAGAAACAGAGGAGAAAAATGAGTTTTCCCTTACCTTGTCCCAGAGATGATTATTTAAAATCCTAGCTACCCAGTGTCTCTAAAGCTCACACCTTGCCTTACATCTCCAACTTGCTAGCATGTGACAGGACGGAGTCAGGGGAGAGTCAATTGTGGCTCCATGTGTTTTTTCCTCCCCTCCCGAGCAGGGAAGCCCGGCCCTGAGCCATGCACACACAATCAGGGTCAGCTGGAGCTCCTGCTATCGCACACATCCTATACTTGTAGGTTGTCATAGTGATAACACTCCATCGGGTAGCCACAGAGCAGAGGTAGCCGTCAGGAAGGGCCTGCTGGCTTCCCCCAGTGCTGTCATTCCCGAGGATGCGGCACCCGAAGTCACGCTTGGGGCTGCAGTAATACCAGCAGAAGATCAGCATGACTTTGCTGGCTGGCTCAGATTGCTTTATATTGCTCGAGTTTTTGCCTCTGATTTAAATCTGCCACAAAGGTGTCTGTCAGTTCTTTTCCTTGTTGAATTAAGGTACCTATTGTGAAAGGCTGAATGGATGTGCTCCCCACCAGATAGATGCTTTGCGGAGCGGTAGCCACTCCATATGGCTGGTGGAGATGCCTCTTTCATTCAAAGAAAACAGAAAAAAGCAACCCAAACATGTTTCCAATAAGCAATACTTACATCCTGGAAAGTGAGAAGAAAAAAATTGTCGCTTAGTTGATATATACCGGAGATACAGGTGTTTGGAGGTGATTTGCTGAGGTCTGATTCAGAAAGGAGCTTCAGCACCTTGTAGCTCTGGGAGAGGGTACCAGATTCCCTTCCAGCCCCATCCCTTAGAAACACAACCGCTACCTGGAGCTGCCTTGCAGACCCCCTCCACCTCAAACAATCCATGCGTGAAAGTGAAAGCAAGTTTTCAAGATAGTAGGGGTCATATGAATGAAAGCCAGAGCAGAAATTGCCCTGCAGCCTCTGCATTCTTAGTAACTATGCAGAAGCCAGGAAAAAAAATCAGCTTTTCTCTGAATCCACCGTGAATTTTCAGGACTGGCAGTTAGAAAGGAAAAAAAGCTTTATTTCTTTGAAATAGAGCATATAAGATACTGAAATCTTTAGCAGACAATAAACATTAAATGCTGCAATGCTCTTTGTACAGCTACTTCAGACCAAAAGTGCGTCTTAGGAGCCTGCCAGTAGAACTTCTCATTTGGCCTGTAGTCACTAACACCATTACAGAGATCAAAAAGAGAACACTGGTTGCTGTTGAGGCAGTGTCAGTGGCAACTGAGATTGAAGCAAGGAAATACAGAGCTCAAAGGGGCAGATTTGGGAGGTAAGTAAAAGAATTTATTTCCAAGGATTTGATTTCTACACTACAGCAGTGTCTTAGACTGTTCTCTTCAGAGCCAGAGGAATTCTCCAGGTGCAAAGCTCATTTCTTCCACTCAGCAAGTGTGATTTGGGCTTTGCTGTAAAATCAGCCTCTTAGCAATGAGTGGGGACTGGGCAGAGTCACAGTTTGGGAGAATTAGGGCAGCTGTGGGCAACAGAGGTCTTGGCAGGGCGACAGCGATTGAATGCTCCAGCCCTGGCAGTGGTATCCTTCCCTGATGGTCCAGCATAGCACAACCAAGCCAGAGCCAGGGCACGGGGTCTGCCCCATGTTCTGTGTGCCCAGTAATGTGTCAGGTGAGAATCGTGAAACAAATCTTTGTCCAGTTCCCCAGCAGTGTTGTGAACCAGTATTTCCTGTTAAGAGGCTCAAAAACATCTTCTTCTGGTGAACTTGTAGGTCACCTTTGCAATGGAGCTGGAGTGGCTGGTTAATAGTTAATGCTCTAAGTGTTGTAAAATCCTGCACACATTTTGCATGAAAAGCTTGTAACGTCATGACTGTGTAAGTGACTATCATACCACTCTCTACTCTTTTTTTTGTTGTTGTTTTACCAAATTAGTACTGACACCTGCTGCACTCCCTCTCTTCTCCCAATTACTCACTTGTCAACCACGACTGATCTGTCAGTTTCTTGACAATTAGCCTGGGAAAGATGAGTCAAACCTAAAATCTTACCAAAAAAGCAAAAAGGAAAAGAAGCTGGATTTCTTATATTTTTATTTCCTTCCACAGGAGCTGGCTATTGAAAATCAAATATTCGGTACAACAAAACAGACTGATCAAATTAGATGAACCTACATCTCCCTCTCTCTCCCACGCTTCGCTCCTGAGAAGTCGGACTTGTGATTACTGCCGATCAGTCTCCAAGTGAAGGTACTCAGCGGAAATGTGAGCACCGCAGCACAGCGCTAAACAAGAGGAAATGGAACAGATTCTCTAGTGAAGAGATGAGTGTAGATTTCTGGAGTGGGGAAACGCAATTTGGATGAATAAAACATGAGAGCCGATTCTCAGCCCCCAGCTGAAGTTGTTGCACTGTGTAAAGGCGCTTGAACGTTGCCTGGCGTCACCGGCAAGCATTCCCCTGCTGGGTGGTCCGAGGCTGACTGCCTGGGTGCTACGCCTTGTCCGTCCTCCCTCCCGCTCTCTGGCCGCACACCCAAAGGTGACAGGGTGTGATGCAGAGCACTTCTCTCCACCGGGGCTCTGCACGGGAGCCTCCTAAGCTCTGGCTGCAGCCGGCACGATGAGAGCATCCCAGAGGTTCCTGACACCAGCAACGTATACACACTGCTGTACTGCCAAGTCCTACCTGCTGTAGAGCTCCACAGTGGCAAGATTAAGCTGATGTAGAAGTTTTGGGCCATGCCATGTTCTTTTGCCTTCTTTTTCTGGTACAGGCATTCCTCTGAAATATTTGAGCACCTTTCTGCAAAAGAGATACATGAGTAGGGCTGGATTTCACCAAAGGAAAGATATGAAATCAGTACTTATCAAAAGACATTATTCCCTTTTAGAGCCCCATGTATTTACTAGAGAAAAATAAGAAGTAGAAAGGAGAGAGGAAGCTATAGGGGTCATTATTCACTGCCTGATGCATAAAACATCTCATACTCCTGAGCAAAGAGGGTATAAGGGAGCATATAGAAACGATACTACTGATAAATGGCACTGGTTTAAACCACTATGTACCTCTCTCTAGAAATGTTCAAAGCAGTGAGGAATCAGGCTGGTTGCCACCAAAGCAGAGCCCTGAAAGGAAAGAGGAATTAAGTCTACTGAGAGTCCAACTTCCATGAGGATACAGACCGAGCGCCATAAAAAACTATTAGACACAGAAAAAAGGTTGTCGTTCTGGCACCTGCAGTGAAACTTGATCAGCCTCTCCCCAAGTCCCTCAGTCCAATTTGTGAGTGTTCCAGGTGAGAAACAGTAGCTTCATTGCTTAGTCAATTCAATTTTGTCTTTGTGGAAACTGGCAACAGGATACCCATCTAGTGCCATTTGTGATGGGAATTTTACTTTTGGCGTGGTGCATTTGGCTGAATGTACTGGTGGACGTCTTCACTAGGCTCTGCTCTCAAATACCCACTATTGCCCACAGCTGGCTACTAGACTGCAAAGACCAGACCACTGCTCTAGTGGAGTATCTGCCTGTGTTTCCAAATAACAGGCTTGTGGGCACTTCTCGCCAGAAAACGTTGTACCCACAGAGAAAACGATATTGAAATAGTATCAGGTGGCTGGCGTTTTTTGTTTACAGTCACACATCCCTTGTTTGCTTTCAGTACAATCTTGGCAGTTCATTGAGCAGCTAACATAGTAACAACCCCCCCTGGATTCTGCTTATTAAAATGCCATCTAAGGGCTACAATCACCAGCTCATCAAGCTGGAAGCACAAGCTGGTCAATGCTCTGAAAGCATTCCCGGTACTAATGGGATACTGGTGGTTTGCATTTTGACTAAAATGGTCTCAAAGTACTTTTTAGAGTTAAAGTATTAAGCCTCCCACTGCTCCAGGGAGTAATTATACTGTAGCAAACGAGTAACAGTGGAGGAAGCCAAACCAACAGATTTGTGCTTGTACTTAAGCAGGGAGAAAAACGGAACTTCTGCCTGAGTATGAATTTCAAAACCCTCTTTCTCTCCATCCACAGCAATGCTACAGGGAGTGATCCAGAGATCACGCTGCATCTTGGGCAACTTGAATCTCTCTTTCAGAGAGATCATGAGGAGATTGAAACACTGCTACCCAGATATCTAGACCAGGAGAAAGAAGAATGCTGCATCCTTTTGTGACAGCAAGAAATGTTTGAGAAGGGGAGAAGAGAATGTAATTATAAAAGATGGAATTTAGCCAAGATATAGCATGTAATATGTTCAGTCTTACAAAAAGCATTGCAATACCTTTAAATAACCAGCGACAGTCCCGACCTGATTTTACATCTCTGCTGGCAATATGATTCCTTCTCACTTTTTATAGGAATGTGATATAAAAAGAAGAGGCCCTTGGAATCAGTAGCACCATTTCCTGCAACTCACAGATGTTCCTAGAAATTCCTGCCATTTAATAACCATTTACTGACTCGGTCCAGTATGACTGTAGCAGGAATGTCCTGAACCAGTTCAATGGGTTGCTGCAGTGGTGATTTAGCCATGTACTAAATCCTTTCAGGGTATCCATGTTCCAAATATTTAAAGCCATAACAAAGATACGATAATTAGCATCATCTCTTCCACTCTTTCTGGACTCTGCTTGAACCTCACTTCTGTTTCCTCGGGTAGTCATTAAGACTCTTCCTGATGGCTCTCAGTACCACTCAAATGGTCTCATATAATCCCACCATCTCAGCCAGCTCTATCTACCTCTTTTCCTCAGCCTTTTCCAGGGTGGGGTGGGAGGAATCCCCCACAGGGTCACCACCCTGGATCTTGGTTTTTTTTCTGAGAAGTTTTTGATAGAAGGGAGCTTTCAATCGACTCTTTCTTTCCTAGACCTTCCTTGACCTGAATTGTCCCTTAAATTCCTTTGTCGGGTTGTTAACCTTCCAGGCATGAGCTGGGTATTACAGCTCGCAGGGCTTCACTGGATTTGTCTCAGGTTCCCGTTTTCTCCATTCACTCTGGTATTGAATACGTCATCACGAGCTATTTCTTAACTAATGTCAGTGAAAATGCATTGAGAGCAACGTTTTGCTTAGACTATAAATAGAATCCAAAATAAGATCTGGCAAACATTCCCAGCATAGCTGGTGGTGAACACAAGGATATGTATATGCATTTTTTTTTCATACAGATATCTTATGGCTATGCACCAATTTTTAAAAGGCTGTGCATGCACAGTATTTCTTGTCTTAGGTAGTTACAGCGTGCCTGTCACTCGAATATTTAGGCACAAACATGCATGCTGAATGCGAAATGAACCTCACTGTCAACTGCAAACCTGCAACAGTTGTGCTATCATATTTTGCTTTGGCAGAAGAAAGGATTTCTCGATGTGCCAATGACCTCTGTGAGGAAATGGGGCATTTCTACAGAGTGTGGTAGAACTCAGTTCTGCACAACAAATCTTTTAAATGCCTTCAGACCCTATAGGATGAAAAGTTTTGTAGAAATATCAGAAATTATCATTATCTAGATTAACATTCCACTCTATCAGATTAGTGCATGTGTCAACTGGAATAGAAGTGTGTATGATGAGGGTTGCCCACAATTACATAATTTGTTATAATGATCTATTACAGCTCTCAAATAAGAATAAAGAAAATAAATGTTCAGCCCATTATAAATCTGAAGGGGAAGTGAATATCTTACAGACCAAATATATTTGTTTTATTCCTTGAATCTTGGTAAGATGCAAAATTTGAAAGATATTGGTGGTAGCTGGGCTGTTATCTCTCTACATAATTACCAGTTCAAAATAAAAATGGGAAGTAAAATTTGAATTGAGCAAAAAATAAAGGTAAACCTTAAAAACACTGCAAGAGGTTATCTATAATGATTTGTATTATTTTATTTAAAGCAATAAAAAGTCTTAGAGTCCAGTGCAAAATGATAATAGGAAGATAAGTTTGTCTTCTTGGTAAAGATAAGACTATCACTATCCTGTGAGCCTATCAAATATAATCAATTCCTTTTTAAAAGGATTCAGGTCAATTCACATAGAAAAAAATCAGATCTCATTATTAAGTTTACAAGCAGTGATAAAACCACTAAGCACTGTAGTTGAGAACCTTTTCAACCAGATTTCTTCACAGAAATAACATCCATTTTTTAAAGTGCTCCAGTGCATACAATTGTTGTATTTTGTTGCTTAAAGCAATAGGAAAGAATATTACTTACTTCCATTTGAAATCTCAACACAGAGCATTCTGGAGTCACTGCTTCTTTTGATAGTTACATATCACTGCCTCTTATTATCCAAAGGGGTTAATCTCAGCTGCAAGAGCAAACTATTTCACTAGCAAAGACAGTCAAGATTTTTAGAAGTACAAATGTCAGAAAAGAAGAGAAATAAAAGAAAAATGACGGGAAAATTGTCCAAACTGTCAGTGCCTTTACCTTCCACATCCATAACTATTTCTATTCTTCATTGCATTTAAGAAGAAAATCACTTAAGGTTTCCTTATATTTGTTAAGTCATACCATCTCCAGTAATACCACTCCATAATTGTCATTCTGATGCCTTAGAGTGTCTGAAGTGTTCAGGCAGAAAGGGATTGCACACCGGACCCAGTAAGAGCTGGACCTCCCCTGTTGTTTCCATGGAATGGGTTATCTCAAATTCAAATGCCTAATAACTGAGCTCTATTGTTTCAGACTTTGAGTAAGCAGGGTACTGAAGTATATTGTAGATTTATCCATATAATTGGTCAAATTGATTTTGATAAGAGACACTTGAGACACTTGAAGTTACATGAATGATGATTTAGCTAATATATCTCTGTGTGATTTTAAAATTCTATTTTCATTTTGTAGTCCATAATACTTATGTGTCTTATTAGTGTCTTTTACTGGACCATGAGGAAAGAAAAGACTGCTGAGCCATGAGCATCAGGATGGCTGAAATCTGGAGGAAAAGCAAGTTACTACGAATTCCTAGGGAGGGCTAAGATTTGGGATGCTTTAATTTAGCCAAAAGCAGAACTAACAGAACTGAGCACAGGGGGTTGGACATATATAAATTCAGGGGACCAGCAATTAAAGAAAGAGCAGTTTATGGCAGAAGGGATAGCCATAATCTCATAATGTTACGGATTGTTTCAGACGGGGGCATTCTTCTGGGATCCCAGATACAAGGCAATCCAGCAGACTTGGTAGTCCACTTGATCAGAACATTCAAGAGATGCAGACATTAGGAAGATATAACTGTAGTCAGAAAAAAACCCGTTGATTCACAAGAAAATATGAAAAGGCAAGTACTAGTAATCAAGCTGGAATACAACAGATGGGATTTTCCAAGTGGATGTGACCAGCCCTCAGATATGAACTCCTGCAAACACAGAAAGTTTTTATCTAAATTGTGAGCTCTTCAGGCTAGGTATCGTCCTTTTATTTTGAGTTTGTACAACATCCAGCAGCTAGTTTTGCTTTCTGTCTGGTCTTAGGTATTACAGTAAAACAAACAAATAATCATTTTAAAAAGTGGTGTCTGCTCAACCCCAGTGGCATTGTAAATCTATAATGTGCAATGTTTGGCTGTGTTCAAAGATTTTATCATTAAAATTTTCCATTTGCTTTTCTGTCTGCTCCCCCACCTCCATTCTGTTATGATAAACAAAGTTCTGCTTTTCTGCACTGATTATTAGAAACTGGAGGAAGAAGTATAAAAACGTTTTTAAAAATGAAAAAAGAAACCACAATGGTATTTTCAATACTGAAAGCTTAAACAAAGTAAAGTAAAAAAGTAGAAGCTAAACAGTAGTTTTATATATACTTATGTTCATATGTTGCATACTTAACACAGTAATGGCTTCATATATTGTAGCCATGTTGAATGATAGACAATAATAGGCAGTAATGCTCAGGAAAGATGGGGAAAAGATCACTGCAGTAAGGACTCCATACATTAAAAGAAGTAGTGTAGAGAATGACCTGATTCAGGAAAAAATGTCTGCTGTGTATTTGTGTGACCCCCTAATGAGAGCTTTGTGTCGGAAATCTATTTCTGTCTTCCACATAGAAAAGCAAAGAATGTGCAGAGCTGTGAATGATATGCTTTAACAGTTGGTAAAGGTTTTGATTTCTTTGGGATTTTTTTTTAATCTCATTGCAGCCAGTGGAGTTATAAGGATGCTTGCAATATGTCTTAAAAGACATTTCTCCGTGAAGTGAAATACACTGTGCTCAAATCATCATGTGATTTTTCAAAAATGCTTCATAGACCTTTCTCTTCTTCCACAGATGTGAAAGTTGCCTTCCTTTGACCTGGACAGCAAAGTTGGACCATAATCGATCACTTAGCTGAAAATCCTAACACCACTTTGGTCCAAAACAGTTTAAGTCTATTTTTCTTGCTATTATTATTTTTTATTATTAGACACCTAAAAATTACTCCTGGACCCCATGCTCAGAAACAAAAATAAAAGTAATCTGGTGCTGGCTTCACTCACCTCGTGTCCATATTTTTACTCCTTAAAAAGTCATGATTTAAAGATTTATTCTACTGAATCAAAACTTTATCTGATCTAAATGCAAAAAGTAAGTTGTAAGTAGCATAAAATACATGATAACAAGCAGCTGCAACCAATTTTTTCCCAGTCCTTTATTGTTAGGTGTTGTTTGCTTAGCAGCTGGTAAATAGGGTATTAAAAAAGACTTGGGGACAATTTTCCAAAAGACATGAATGACACCAGAGTCCTGAACTTTGGCTAACAAAAGACAGATAAAGGTAATTTTTAGTTAAAGAGAACACATCTCCCCCCCATCCAGAGAGGCACATTTTGAAAATTACAGTAAAAGCTTCTGTGTCAATTCTAAAAAACACCTTCCCTGAGCAATACAGCTTTGCACATGAAGTTTTAGTCCTATTATTCTATTGACAAGGGGTAGTCATTCACATTCAACTATCAAAAGAATAAATATTTTGAAAGAGGATTATCTTAAAGGGAAGTTTTGAGCATGCATGCAAAATCCTGGGACCACCGAAATCAGTAAAAGGTCCCGGTATTTCATCTCTGCAAATAAATCCAGGTGGTTCCAGTTAGGCATGTCTGCTGCTATCTGTGGGAATAAAATGATCCTTGAAAAACCAGGCCATAACAGTTATCTGGCAAACAGATCAGACAGGGCTATTATAGTCAGCATGCAAAACATTTTCCCTGTTAATTATATGCGTCTAATGTCAGAGATCTAATTATCCAAGAAAAAATTAAAACTAAAAGAGCACAGAACTGAAAAAATGGAATACAGCCAAACTTCCCTGAAGTTTTCACTCATGACAATGTTAGCCTGAGAGATTAGCATCAATTTTGACTATGTTTTAGCTGTGGGTTTTTTTTTTTTTTCCCTCAAGTAGCATGAAAAAAAGGAAAAAATAGTCCTGGTGTATATGTTACTTTTAAGTGCTTACCTCTTTCCAGCACTTCTCGTACCATCTGACTGTAGCAAATTACCCTGGTTAATTTTTTCTTTCAGTCACTGTGAGAGAAGCATCCCTGGAAACATACAAAATTACTTTGTGAGATACAGTTTTACACCAGTGTTCATTTCACCTTTGAGAAAACAACTCACAAATTCCTAGAGCCATGAAGAATATCAGTAACTGCTCTGTTAAATATTTAATCTCATCAACTGTGATTGATATATAAAATGGAAATTAGAGTTCAGGTGAAATTCCTTCCTGAAAACATAAGTTTTCTCTGCATACATGTTCAGCTTGTTTCATCTAATTCAAGAAATGAAACAGCTGAATTAGGAGAGGTTCTGATGACCAGTATTACTAGGCTCCTTTCCATCTTCCTCCTAGAGGTTCCCTGGACTGAGGACCAACTATTTCTCCAAGTCTCTTGGAAAGCGTTATCCAAGTCAAGAGCAGGTTTGTATTTGGCAACTTTGTCCCAAGGTTTTCTGCTGAAATACCTTGTCATTCTCACGAGTCAAGATGCTATTGGACTGTGCTCTTCACACTTTTTTCCTTTAAAAATTCAGCACTCCAAAAAAAAAAAAAAAAGAAAAGAAAGGGGAAACAAAAGTGAATGGAAGAAGAGGAAAAATTCTGTGAAATGCCCAGGTGTTGGGTTGGCCCGATATTGGTTGGTATTCAGCTGGGTTAAAAAGCCATAGCTCAACTGAATTTAGGGAGCTGTGTTAATTTACACAAGTGGGTTTAGAAGCATGAAGTAGCATTGGAAAGCAGGTGAGCCAGAACCTAAGTTGCATCTGAAGACACATGTGGAAGTTTCATTTTGATAGCTCTTATAATTTTTGTTAGATCAATCCTAAAGTCTCCGTTCTCAACTTTCAACTTCTCTACTACCAGAAGGTATAATATGAGCTGAGGGAAAATTTATAGAAGAATGCACCAAAAGGAGGAATAAGTATTAACTTGACATTACAGAAACTGTATTAACTACATCACCTGGGACCACAGAAGAGACACAAATTAATGGAATCATCGCTCTCATTTTGTAAGAGTCTATCCGTGTGGGAGCAACTTGACAAAGTATCAGTTACTATTTTAAACAACAAAGCCAAACCAATTCGTCTTAGCTGTCAGACATTCCTACTCAAAGGACAGTCCCTGCTTTTAGCACACACTTTCCTATTTTCTGTATAACCTGCCTCACAAAGAAGTGTAACTGTTCCAACACATCTCAGCACAGTTTAAAAGCCATGGCCCTATTTCAGCCTCAGGGGTTCCTATTAATTCCCTTCAAATATTACCTGTTAGTGCAGGAAACAAGGACTTTCTGCTTTAATTAGTCACCTTAGTTATCAACTCATATTCCACTATCAGTCCTGGGCATGTAAACAATTTATATATTCCCCATAAGGCTAGCTTTGATATTGGAGGCCTTATCTAACAAACAGTTTGTCAGGGCTCTCCAACAAATTTAACCTACTACTTTTTTCACTATAATCTCTACTGCGATTTATTGGGAGATGTAGAGAAGCATAGCTGTCAGTGTTGTAACCAGCTGGATAGGTTTTCCCAGTGTGGAGGAGACTGATTGCTGCTAGGTGAGAGCACTGCTGGTGTCTTGGCCTTTATTAAAGACTCACCACAGACCTGGTAGAGGGCCATCAACAGTAAGGCTTCTTGGGGGACAGGTTCTGAATGTATGTGAGCATGTCCCTTTGAGCTGTGGCCAGAGGATCTTCTCTTCTTCCCCAGGTGGGGATGGAAAGAGCATGGAGTTATAGAGCGATTTGTCTGCACAAAACCCGAGTGCCTGTGTTCACACCATGTGGACTCAGGAATGGACTGCAGGCAGGTTTCAGAACATGTTTAGGAGAAAGCCAGGGTTTGGTCACTGATTAGCTGTCTCCTTAGATGGAGGTGAGAAAAATAATTGCTTCCTATTTATTAGAAATGCACGCCTATCCACCATCGGCCATTTTGGCTTGATGCTAGCATGAAGGTCGATCGTTCAAACTGAAGAGGAATATGTGGTTTTTTACTCCTTGAAATTCTAAATCAACGATGTAAAGTATCCTATCAATGACTGTGGGGCCCTTCCCGAGCTCAGCTTTTCAGCTGTAATGCCTTAATCACAGTGGCATGAATACATTAAGCAATACACTCTGAAGGCTAATATCTATATCTACATATTGAACCCCCGAACACATCTCCTAATTCCCTCACTCTTAGACCAGTGCAAACTACTCTCTCCCGCCCATGCTCTACCTTGGCCTTTGACTGGAATACTTGTGCATAATTTCTCTCATCTCTTCAGACAAACCTCTGCAGTATTTATCATTTATGATGTGGACAAAGCCTTTCAAACCTGTGAGTCATTAGAGCTTGATCAAGCCATGTGAGCTCATGAAAGGAGGAAAGAGTGTGCTTGTGGAAATGCTTTGCTTTCTTATCTGTTGTGTGTTTGAAGTAGGCCTTTTTCTACGCAACTGCTCACGAGCAATGGTCTTTCTATAAAAGGAGGGAGTGCACTGGGTATACTGTGTTCAAATGAGCTTTTAATTCGGAATGTAAAATTCTTCTTGGATGTCAGCTATACACACCAACACACATTTGAAATGGAAAATGGATCAAGCTTTGCACAGCGGTGCAGCTGTATCAGCTTTCTTGTCTTTCAAAATGGAACAATTTGATATATTTTTTTAATCCCTTAAGAATAAATAAAGGTAAAAAAGCATAATATTAAGAAGTCAGATCTTGACAAGAAATGTGGGGTTTGGGTTTAGTTTTGCTGGGCCAGATACACGGATGGTGGAATTCACTGCAGTGCTTCCAAAGCTAACGGCAGCACTCTAAATTTGCACAGCAGAATATCGAATTATGAAACACTCTCACATGTAATAAAGAGAAACTGCAAATATGTCTGTGATTTTGAAGTAAATCTGTCAGGTGGTTCATCTATTTTAGAGGAACGTGATTTGTGCATATTTTGATGCACTTGACATTAACTGCGACTTAACCGTAACAGAACTTGAACCCAGTAAAGCACCTGATAATTCTAGGTTTCCAGACACTTAGGAGCCATTTTCCTTATGAGGGTCAACAAAAAAAAAACATTTGCCCATTTTAAAATCAATGTTATCACAACATTCCTATCACTGCTTGTCAAAGTCAATGGGTAATTTAAAGGCTGTAATATAAGAGCTACATTTTCTTTGCAAGTAGGGCAACCCCACATTTAGGAGAGAGTTCAAAATCCAATTTTTTTAATGTATATATATATATATATATATGAATGCTGCAAATGCTTTTCTGGGCATGGTGTGCTGTACTAATTTTTTTGATTACATGAATTAACAGCCAACAGAGAATTAGCTCCTGGGCCACCATTATGGAGTGAATAAATTTCACGAATCTAAATATCTCAAAGTTTGGGATTTAAAAGACAAACCAACATCTGAATTCTGCTTCACACCATGCAGCCTCCTTCTCTCCCCTGCTTCCCTCTTGATTTTGCAGCCCAGAAGTCAGACAGCTCATTCCAGGCACAACCCTATTCCATGCTTCTCGCTGCTCCAGTGTAACTTATCAAACGTACCCTCCTCATGTGTTTTCATGCTCCTGCTACTACAAAATCTATTTCTTATGCAACACTGGAAGTTGCATTTCTGAGGTCAATGGTCCTAAGCAAATGCCTCAGTCCCTGGAGGAGAATTGAATGGGATCACTGAATTATGAAAGGGCTGCAAGAACTGGGGCCCAGAACTACATCTGCTGTAGCCTCACAGTCCTCTCAGGTCTTTTGTTTATACCTTCTACAATGCAGATGTAAAGCAATCTGGGATGGCCAAGCTACCTTTAAATGGAAAACCAGATTAATCAACCCGCACTAATCTCCATGTACAGATCACTGTTATGTGAAGGTTCTTGCAAGTCCTTAATCTGCAACCTCCCCAGCTATTTTTTCTCTCAATGCAGCCACAACTAAGACCTCAGTGCATTTGTGGCATAGCTTACCCACAGCATGTCAGCAGGACAGGTTTTACTTCTTCTACGTTGGTCATGCATCTTTGCTCCTAGTTGGAAGAGCTCAGCAAAGGTTCATTTAATGCAAGGTGAAAGCAGTTAGAAATAAGGACACCGAACCAAGCACACCTCTCAATGAGGTTGGCTCAGAGCTGTGAACCAATCAGCCTAATTAGACAGAGGTGATGAGGAGCTTACTGTCCTCTCTAGAAACACCCAACTGTGCATAGAGCTGGCAACAGTATCAGAGGTAAGAAGCAAAACATTAGCACTGCAATTACCACCAAATGACATTCAGGTGCAGAGCCTTGTGTATCTGTGTGTGTGGCACTGGGGAATTTTTAGGTTGTTGTGAAACCGTGCTCCAGTAGCCAGGTTTACCGAGAAAGGAGATAAAGAAGAATGAAAGATGGATGTAAGTTCTAGCAGAATTAATTGAAAACTCTTAAAACTGTAAGATATAAAAAAAAAAAAACTCCCAAAAAGGCAATTATATTCCTGCAGTTTTATGAAGTTATTTCTGCTTTAATACAAAAAGAATTGAACAAAACTTCTTATTTTAAAATGTTGAAATAAGAGATGATTTCTTTTCATGCTGTCATATCTGCACACTTTTTTGAATAATTATAGTTTCTAGTCCTTATGATTATGACTATAATTTAAAAAACATTAATTGGAACACTATACAGAGTAGAAGTGTCTGCAGTCACTGAAACAATAGCTTGGATGGAAATGAATTACTTCATCCACCTTAGCATATATTAACTCTGAAGACTGACAATAACAATACTGTTGCCATTTCACTACTATTCATTTCATTTGAAATATGTAGCGAAAGCACATATCTCAAAAACTTATATTCTCTCTACGCATAAAAAAACCTCTGACTATATTTTGTGTAATCAAATATGAACAGATATTCCCCTTCCAACCTGTTGGTTTGTTGGAGTTTCTTTGACAGAAATGTTTTCTCTGGCAAATGGTTTCTTTCTGCTCCTCAAAAAGGGTCCATTTCCAATGAAATATGAACATTCGATAAAATGAAAACATTTTTCTGAAGCTAAAGCTGACAAAATCTCAATTGGGAGAAGCAGTTCCTTTCATATTCAGGTTTGTAACACTATGTATTGCATTTCCCTTGTGCCATGATGTTACCTCTCCCTACACACTTTGTCTGAGACTCCAAGGACCCAGAAAACTGAGGGTCATTTCTGCAAAATAGGTGTAACCTTAACTAACATTTAAGCTTAGCCACAGTCTTTAAGCTCCTTCGGGGTCTGGTTAACCTAGGTACAAGTTACACCACATTAGACAAAAGCCAGAAAACAGAAATGCTTGAAAGCTTTTTCACCAATTTGTTCCTTTTTTTCTTTTTTTCTTCCCAGTGAAAAAAGGAACCAAAGTGAAAGACACTGTTTTCTCCCCGTCTAATTCCTCTTACATCTCAGTGATATGGTTGGTTTTTTCCCCTCACTTACACATTCTTTCAGATGCAGATCTGGCAAGTAGTTCCCTGTTTCTAAATTTGTGTCACAGGCACAATGAGCCGGTGGGAGATGAAAGGAGTGGAATTCCACTGGCCCCCCACTGACTCCAATTAAAATGAGGGCCAGAAAGCAATTACTCCGTGAAAGTATATATATCTGCAAACACCCGGGAGGGGTGGCATTAATAAAGAGTTTTAATGCTGTTGCCTAATTAGGAGGAGGAGATCTAAGGTTAGCCATTTTGCTTGTCACAGTGATTCAAAGCATGATAAAGGAGAGTGAGAAATAGTACTTTTAAGGTAAGGGAAGCTTCACTTTCAAGCTTGCAGCAACTACACTTTCATCTGATGATGGCAGATGGAAGGAAAAAGAAACAGCCCTAAGAAGCCACAGCCTAAAAGAGTGTCACAGATTTTGGAAAGCTGTGTCTTCAAGAAATATGAAACTCATCCCCATAGGTCCTATTAGGAAAGGAGCCATCTTAATTGACGTATTTCTTTTGAACCTCACTGCCATCCTGTTATGCCCCCCTCCCCCCCATGTCTCACATTTGGGCAAATGCCAACTCAAAACCTCTGTCTCTGGACTCTGGATGCTTTCCAAATTTGCTGGTGCTTTTGTTCCTTTCATCATTAAGTAGTGAGAAGTTCAGGGGCTGAAACATCTCTGTTAATATTGTCTGGATCACTGTGAATTGATTTAAAAGGGCTTATCACCCTACTCTTGATAATCAGGTCTCCCTCTCTCACTCACAGAGTGAGCTTGCCTGGTGACCCCCAGGCAGGTGGGTTCCAGTCTCCGGCTCCTCCTCTCCGACAATGACACCCGTATGAAAAGCCAGTTCCTCACCTCTTCTCAAGGAGGTTGGAAGAGGGTTAGAGACCAACTGTTCAGCCAAATCTGTACTACAGGGTTTCCTGGGAAACTTTTTCTAAGTGTACTGCACTGCATCCTCTGCTGAATTAAACTGCCCTTTCCTGCGTGACATGAGTAGGTCTGCTCCAGTTTACACAGGTAGTTACACTGCATCATGTTCAGTTTGACTGGAAGGAGAACTTGAGATGGGCATTAATAAATTATCCTCACTAGGATGGATAGGAAGCTCCACTCTCTGGCAAGGCATGTGAGGCTACCTTATGCCTGTTGTTCAATCAGGGCCTTTATTTTAAATGCTATTAGTCTGGCAGCAGGTCCAGAGGCAGAGTATTCCCTACAGCTATTTTGGATCATTGGTGAATTTGAAGAAGAAGCACAACCCTTGAATTGTCTCTTCCTACATCGTTCCAGGATTCCAGCCACTTAGCAGCCACCCCTACCTTGGCCAGTTTATTAGAATTTATGAGGCCATGGCCCTGTGGAGTATATGTGCTGTCTAGACAGACAGATGCAATAGGTTTATATTGGACAAACTGGCACTGTATGCTGTTTATTAACAAAATAACCTCTCCCCATGTGCTAATTATTTACTTTGCTACCGGAAAATATGCCACAGTAATATCAACATAGAGCAGCCAGCACATAACATTTACACTGAACTTTGAGTAATTTCAAGTACTGTTGTAACATTTAAGAATGGGAATCTTAGAAACGACTACTACTCTCATCTACTTAGAGTATGACCAGAACAAGCTCAAATTGCTCTCCTTGTACATGGTCAGGAGGGTTAAAGGTGGCAAAAGTAAGTATTTATACATACTTCTTCCTCCTTTGCTGCACAATTAAAACAAACAATTGTTTTCATTTGCCAGGCAGAAAGAATGTATGTATGCATTACAGTAAAACGGTACAAGTCTCTCTCCAGGGCTAACTGGTAATGATGTTTTTAAAGATCATCCAGAAAGATAAATGCTCAAGTGCTATTATGCCTCTATACTGCCAACTGAAAAGAGAAAAACAACTTCAGCTACCCTTCTGACATCTCTCAGTTGCAGACTTTTCCTCCCTGCAAGCAGACAGTTGAGGGGATTAGCCAACAAGAGCAATCCCTGTATTTTTGGTCATTCAGAAACTATTCCTTCACTCTTACTCTCATGAGGGGGAAGCAGGATGCTTAAGGAAGACTGGAGAAGTGACAGGGCTTTCCCTTTCTGCCACCCACACAACAGGTCCACACGCAGGACGAGGAGAGCATTTCTAATGGAGAGAAAAAGATTGCACTCCCACTGCCTGCGAGCAGCTAGACACCAGGACTCTGGCTTAAAAGCCAGCATCCAGCTCACAATCTCCTAAATGGAGCCGCACGAGCATGCCAGGATCCCTGCTGCTATTGAAAGCCCTCTTATTAATCTCAGCTGTATCTCAGCACGTTTCACCCGCACTGCCCTGCTGGGCACTCTGGCCAAAATTCCTATCGCAATAGGAAAAACAAATAGCGGAGAGAAAGAAGACAGCAGAATTTAATATAAAAAAAATTAAAAATTTAAAATCCTTATGAAACCAGAAAGATAGTGAATATACAGAATGTGGGTATATTAAATGATGAACTTGTTTCTCCCAAAATAAAGTTACCATGAGTCTGAATTTTCTTGGCATAACCTCTTGTCCCTCATACATTTCGTTCAGGAAGAGATAAGGCGTTTAGCTACTCCCCTGGGATTTCAACGTATGCAGACTTCCCCTTAGAACACTAAGTCTGAGTGGACTACTCAAAATCCAGAGGTCTGGACAGCCCTTCTGCAGGCATCAGCCACGTGTATGTCACACGTGTACAGAGCCTGGATGCTCTGGGTAGGACAGATGTGCCCCAGACAACTGTATATAACTTAAATGTCCATCTAATAGACTAAATTACAGTCCCAAGTAGAAACACAGATGCATTCACTGTAAAATCAACTTCCATGTGAACAATTTGTCTCATATATCCAGCATGCATTGGGTTCACTCTGAGTGACTTTATTATGTGTGTGTATCTGGATGATACCTGGGGAGCCCTGGGCCAGTACATGGTGCTAATCCGCCATGAGAGAGTAGAGAATGATAGTGCTGAGTAGCTGATACCTTTTTACATTACACAATGAAGTGTGGAAGATTTTATGATAAAACAGCAATGCAACATCTACTCAGCATGTGTCTGCGCCATGCAATTGCTTTAGTTCTAGTCTACCTGGCTTATTTTAGCTTGAGGCAAACGTTTCGCTACAGCTTTGACTCCATTTTGAAATGCTTGCCTGCTGTGCTGTTCTCGCTGCTTGATAATTCTCTCCTGAGCAGCGGACTTCTTAGAGTGTTTCTGTGAGGATATCTCTACAGTAAGTTTCCTGAAAAAAGGCTGTTAATTCCAGCTGTAAGAACTGAACGCAAGGATCCTGAATGTGCCAGAGACTACAAAGAAACAGAACAAAGTCTCTAACAGGGCATGTGAGAAGAACCGATTCTTGTTAAGGGGAAAGGGGGAAAGGCAGAAAGGGTGAAAGGGAAAAAAATGAGACATATCAACATTTTCTTATATTATCAAAAAGGGACTAAAATGGCACTCAGTTCTGGTCTTATAGTATTCTGATTCAATTTTCTACAATTCCTTCGCATTTCCTCTTTTCCCAGTCCTCATTCCTTCCCAGCTGCATACAAGACATTTTAGTGGCTTGGTGGAGACTTTTCTTTCCCCTTTGTGGAAACAATACATTTCCTCAATACAAAACTGAAGCCTTCCTCTTCTGTAAGTGGAGTTGAAGAGCCAGTCTGTTAATTTTTATTTTAGGGGTGGCATCATACCCATCTAATGATGCATGAGCAGTAGATGAGTTGATCTGTAAAGGAAATCTGAGACCAAGGGGACTCTTCGGAAATCTCCTCCACAACAACATTAGACTGTGGTGTGTGATGCTTGGCAAGAAGTGAGTCATCATTTCCAGCCAGCATCAACACTTGCACAGCTTTTCCTTAACCTTGTAGCCCACTGCCAGCACCCTTCTGGCCTGTGATCCCAAATGCAAATCTAATCCTGTACCTTGGGAATGGTTTATGCTAAAGCCTTGTCCTCCCTGTGCTGAATTAGAGATCCATCCTACCTTGCAGGGCAACCTCACTATTTTTGTGTTCACTGAGCACCAGCAACTGTTCAGCCCAAGTAGAATATTTGGAGAGAGAAGGGGACTTTGAAGACAAAATTAAAAGACAGGAAGAGGAAGAGGGTGACGTTGCTACATGACAGCACTGATTGTTGCTCATTATCAATAGGTACTGACTCCTTTATGAACGTGGTAGCTTTATACTAGAATTACAAGGCCGGAAAAAAACCTTGTATGCTCACTGTGCCTTTAAGTATTTACAAGTAAAAGACGTCATAAACCACTGCATCCTCAAGTAATTGAAAATCCCATCAAACAAACAAAGCCAGCCAGATACACTGCCCTCCAATTAAACAAGAAGTGAAAATACACTGACCTGAACATCTTTTTGGATTGCAAACAAGTTTGATTTAAATTTTGAAAAATAAAATATAAATATAAAACCTGGCAACAAAGGCATATAAACTTTCTCTGCTACCAGAATACACAGGACTCTTGCAATTCTCTATTAGTCATAGGAAGAACTGGGTTTTCACCATGTATATTGGACAATCAATCTGAGAGTATTTGTAGTACCATTTCCAGGAATTAGTGTCTTAGTATGGGAGGATTTTCAAATTATCTCGTCCCTTAACAAGACAAAGAACTTATTTTTTGTTTGTGTGATTTTTTGAAAATGAGAACTCTCAACATCTTCATGCTGTAGCATTTGTGGTGGAATTTTAAACACCTACACAATCCAACTTCTTGAGCTTTTGAAAATCCGGCCTCTTAGTCTGGTGCCTAAATGCTTATTGTGAGTTAAATCAGTTTGGAAAATCTGGTCCAGAATGTAAGGACCACCTAACTTTTGTTGAGATTAGATTCCCAAAGACAAATGGTCTAAGAACCACTGACTAAAACAAGCAAGAGATACAAGCACTTTTAAAACTGATTAGTATTTCATTAAACCAAAAAAAGGAAAAACAAAAAAAGTTGGGGTAGAAAACTGGCCTTCTAACAAATGTTTGTTTCCCTGCTCCTTGAGGGCATCTATAGGTATGATTCAATCCCTGTACTTGACTTCAACCCCCATTAGGTGGAAGGAGACGTTCCTGAAACTGTGTTTATGAGGAAGGTGACAGAGCTGTAAGTTTGCCAGCAGAAGCCAGTAGCAGCTCAAAGAAGCGGAGCAGATGAGCATGGCCCAGTTTAGGCAAAAAAGAAATGGTGCGTGTCAGGGAAGACCATAACGGTTATACTTTTCTATAGCTCTTTGCCAGAACCAAACTAGTACCTATTTGAAACTAGTAAGACTGTCTGGATTGGGGTCTGCTGATGAGGATGAGAAGAGAGAGAGGCAAGGCTGAGATGGCAGCAGTCACGGCGATGCAAAGAAGCTGAATAGGCCCAAGATAATATGAAGTACATAAGCACATCTGCAAAAAGGCATGGGGGATGGCCAATGTCACCCTGAGATCACACACTGAGATTTTGATCCCTGAGCAAACCTGGCCTCTGTGCAAAGGCAACCTGCGTAGAAAAAAAGGTCTTTGGAAGTGTGCCAGTTGCCTTTGCAAGTGGTGAGTTCTTTAGGGTAGTTCATTGCCCATAGGCGATAGCTGCAAAGCAAGTTTGGGTGACGTGTGGATGGGACATTGTTTCTCCCGTGCTGAGGGCAGCAGGAAGGCGCTTGCAGAAGTCATGGCTCTAGCAGAAAGTCTGGTGTTGCCACAGCCCTGTGGGTTGCCCAGAAAGGCAAAGGGTGGCACAGCCCAAGGTTTCTCAGGGGCATGGTCAGCACGGTGCTCCAGGAGTGCACAGCCCCGGCAGGGAGGAGTAGTGGCCTTTCTTAGGAAGCGTCAGCCATGCTGTTCATACCAGCTCCTATTGTCAGCACAAGAGGGGCAAGGTGCACTTCAAATATCCACCATGGACTCCCAGCATGTCAAGTGATGTGCTTGCACGACAGTTCCCAGAATTTCACAGCAGGCAGAGTTGAGGCATTTGGCTTTGAACTTGCTGCTAGGGATGTCTTTACAGAACTATGTAGACACAGCCACTACCATGAAATGTCAAAATGCTTTTCACTTCTACAGATTCACAGCCAGAAGGATAAACAGCAAGGTCCCAGATAAGCTCTTCTAGTGTTTTTGTATTATTTTGTGCTAGCATGAATACATGTCAGGTTTTTTATCCTTTTTTTTCCCCTAACTAGATTGACAAGGAAATTGTATGATGAATTCCTGTTACCGATTTTTTTTTTCACTCTTTATTAAGAGAGCCAAAACAATGTATTTACTAGGACAAAAACAGAAAAAGAAGATTAAAGAAACAGACTTGCTATTATATCACTTGCCATTATATCAGCAAATTTTATATCACTTCAGAATCGAGAGCATTTTTCTAAAATGGCATTTCTTTTCATGAGGAATGTGATAAAACACATTGAAGAATTAATTTGAACTCCCAGCCAAAAAAAAAAAAAAAATTATAACCATTTATACTCTTCTCTACAGTTGATTCCTTTTGGGAGGGGTGGAGGGGAGGAGGTTATTTTTGCTTAAATGAAACAAGTTCATCAAAGGTTGGCAGAATCTCAAGAGGTGGGAAGTTCAGGAATGAGCAGGACGAGGCTGTTTCGATACTTCTCTGAAGGTCTTGAAGCTTTTTTTTTTTGGCCAACTTTGATAAGTTCTCTGTGCCTAGTAAAATAGGTCATTTCATGAGTTTCTCAGACTCATCCTTCTAGTCCCCGACATAAAAACAAGACAGTCAGCTTTCCTTCTGCTATTTTACAAGTTCTATATGAAGGCAAAAGTCCATAGCTGTAGGAATAATTAATGAGAGTCTCAAAATTTTTAAGCTATTTTTCAGCATAGCACTTGGAAATATGGAACTGCAGAAATAATTATTTGAGGTTAGTGACTGAAACTACAAACCAGCCAGCAACAAACAAAACCTAATTTGGATGAGGTACTCTGAACCGTAATAGTCTGAATTCCTCCAACTTCTCACTAGATTAAAAAAGGCAAAAACATTTTTTAGAATTTAAAGCTGCACTTTTCTGTTGGCATTGGTTATCTCTTTCCTAAACTTTAATTTTGTTTATCATAATCTAAAATGTGGATTTGGAAAGAGAAAATGTTTTCACTTTGAAAACGCTGCATGAAATATGAAAAGGAATGTTATGATAAGGTCCTCAATTTTCCCAAAGGAAGTTTTCTTCCGAACTTATTTCCCCACTGGGAGATTGTTTAGGTCATGCAGAAATTGATTTTTCAGCTTGTAAACAATGCGGCTAAAAACTTTTGCCTAAATCTAACATTGCATCCAATTTTGTCAAAACAAGTTCAGCTATCCTAACCTCATTTCATAGGTTACTTTCCAGATTTCTTAACACTTACTTAAAGACTACCATCAGATATGTCATTCAATCAAGTAGTAATTACACATTCAACTAAATCATATGCATTTCAGTAACCACACATTTATATGAAGTGTATTAAAAGCTTTGGTCTTTTCTGATTGCACATTCCCAAAAGTTTACTAGCACCCACTAACAGGCATTAACACACTAGGCCTTCAGGTCCTCTAAATGGAGTATCATACCATATATGAAAAACATGTAATCATGAAAGAAAAAAAACATTTCTCCACACACAGTAATGTATTTATAAAATATGTTTACAGGTAAATGCCCACACTTAACATTCTGTGCACTTTAAAAAATGTGGAGGTGCCATTTAGGGGCACATCTGACATGCATTTTAAGAAGGTTCTACAGAATATCAGGTCAGAAAAAAATCACTCCTACAGAATTACAATGTTGGAAAAGACCCCAAAACAACCTGAATGTAACAATGTATAAAAAACGCAGCTGGTTAATAAAAGAGTTAGGAACAGGGTAGATAGTCCCACTATCTGGAGAGGAGATAAAAATGCATTAGGAAAATAAAATGGACAATTAATGTGTAAACATATTTTTTGTGATCTAAAGAAGAGGGGATAAAAAGGATTATAAAACCCTTTATATCCTGGCTCTGTGCTCTAAGGCAAGTACACCATAATGTGTTACTCCTGAGAAAAGCACATACACATATAAATTGATAATTAATAAGGATTACATTTTCTTGCCTTTACCTGCAATTCACTCATGAAGCTGAAGAACAGTAGAGTGTAGCAGAAATTCAAATGGTCTGCCATGGCCTTGAGGCCTGCTGAGCTTCTTTGGCATGAACCACAGCAATTTCTGCAGCCAAGAGAGCTATTTTATTGTATTTGTCCATTTGAAGATGTCAACAATCTCATTAAAACTGACACTACTAGGTTGTGGCTGATGTTACCAATTCATGGAGCTAGTGCAAAGGAGTCTTCTTTTGGAGACAGAATTTCTCATTTGCCTTAGTTAGGGCAAATGACAAGCAGGCAATGCTAGCAGGTGATACCATGTCAGACCATGCCTGAAATACACATCCAAGTCGCGGCCGTCAGTGTCATTACTGGTTGCATCTGCTGGGAATTAAACAAGATCTGAATGCTTCCCAGGAGATGTGAGTGTCCCATCTTCGCCCTGCTAAACAGCGGGTGGAATAGGAGGCTGAGGACTTGCATCTCCTAAGAACAGCACAGGACAGCTTTGCAGTTCAACACCCCAAACCACAGGCAACAGCTTATGAAGCTTGACAAGAAGCCGCTCAGAGGCAGCTGTTGTCCTCACTCTCCATCTTGGGTTTGGAGTATTTCACCAAATTAGAATCCTGTTTCTACAAGCCTTGGGTTTAAAGCTTTTCAGTCATAAATTTAACTACAACTGATTGGAGCTATTGTTTTTCCCTAGTAGCACATCTCAGTGATTCAGAATCTGAAATGATTCATTTGAAAACTCAGAGACGTTCACAAGGGATTATTTTTGGAAATGGCCAAAACATCCAACCATCGCAATAGCACCCTGAGGAGTCACTTATACAAAGGCAGAGGAGATGACTGGCTGAGGGATCATAAGCAGCTGAATCTACAGCTCTACTGCAAGCCAATGTGAGGAAATTTTCCTGGGTGTACGTCCATGTGGTTGCTAATAAGAAATGGGAAAAGATGGTAAGCAAAGCAGTGCTATGACTCATTAGGGCCGTCAAATTATTTTCTTCACCATCTCAACATTTCTGCTTTAGCTTTTCATCATTATTTTTGTATTTTATGACCAAAGTAAAAAAAAAAAAAAAAGAAAGAAAAAAGAAAAAAAAGAGGACAAGAGAACAGACAGAGCGTTTTGGTTTGGAAGGATTTTTAAATGAGTTTCCCTCTAGGTAAATAATTCTCTCTAACTGTTCCCTAACTAGCAACTCGCACCAAACCCACTAGCAATTCATGCTGTTGGCTTTGGAGATAAACCTAGGGGTAGAGAAAAACCAAAACTTTAGTTTCAAAGGCATATGATTCAACAGCCTTCCCTGAGTGCAATGGATCAGTGTAGCGGGGTATATTCAATGCAACATCACCCCACTCAGCCCCCGGCAGACAAATTCTGCATTTAACGGGAGGAACAAAAGCTTCTCGCCGGATTCCCCACAGTCTGAACAAATGAATGGGGACAGCAGTAAGTGTAGGAGCAGCCCTGGTTTCTCTCTTTTGTAAATAGCAGAGAAATAGCTGTTGGCAGCACGAAAGGGAAGACCACTAGAGTGTGAAGTAACCACCCTCCCCCTAGACTGAAAGGGAGTTTCTCACACTCATCACTCCTCATTTTATGGCCGTCCCTGCGTAAGAAGTTGTGCAAAGTTACAGTACATCTACCTTCTTGCACACTGGCAGCTGTGCAATCTTTGCAATCAAAAGGCCAATGCCTCCCCACAAAACTCTCTCAAGCAACCTACCCAAGCTTTACTATAACATTCAGTGTGAAACCAATAACATCCAGGGAGATGAAGGAGGCAGCATAAAAGAAGAAAACTTCATGCAGACTAATTCTTGCTCTGAAGAAGAGGAGGAGAAGAATAGGATGAATTTGCTCCATGTTTCCTGGTATCAGCAAATGCGTGTCAAGGAGAAAAGTCAGAGAAAAAGTCTAAAAGGCTCTGTAATACAATCTGGCTTTCAGTATAAAAACAATTTTGGAGTGGAGTGGTGTTTGTTTACATTCAGTTTCTGCAGTTAATCCTTTGAATCCTGAGTCCTCAAAAAAAGTTGCACATTCTCATAATCACATTTTCTATACATATCTACGTTCTATGTAGGAAATCCATTCTCACAAGACAGCACACATCCTTCTGCCTACGTTAGGAGCTCCCCTCAGTGAATAAGACTTTCTGAAAACACTGGCTCCCTTCTTTCTTTCTGGTGCGGGTCAGGACTCTTTCAACATTATATAAACAGCAATTTTACACTCATGGTAATTAAACACCGAATTTAGGAGTTTGTGACTGTTATGCAGTCTGTCCACCCTCTATATTTAGATTCATAAAACTAACATCCTTTGCTCAGAAAATGTCACATGCTTTCACACTCAGATCTATCCCTTCATCCTCTGAGGATTTCACAACTCTGCAATAGTACAAACGAGACAGAAAAGCTTCGATTTCCCCTATATTTAGTCATTGGACAATGTCATAGTCTGAGCTCTCTTTTCCTAAGAATTATGGCTTGCAGTAAGTAACTCAGCTGCTTTGCCCCTGATCCCACTGGAAACTTTGCTGCTGATTTCAGTACAGGAAGAACAGGTCAACTAGTTATATTTAAATATGATATGATCTGATGATTATCTTTAGGATACCAGTGATGTTCCCTCTACTCCATTTTTTTCCCCACCACTGGTCAGTAGGATGATATAAAGGAAGGCAAAAAATACATATTATGGACTAGCCTGTCCTTTGCAAAATGTCTAAGGTACTAGACTTTGTGACATTGAATTTTGTCTAATGCAACTGAGCATTCTTTTTATCAGCCTAGATGGAATACCAATAGTAAGCAATACTATTTTGCAGTGATGAGATTATACTTTCATTGTGGAAAAGAATGCAGTATTAACCTTCTACTAATTGTTTCCTGGAGTGCATACGTGCTTGCTGGAAGCTTGGACCAAAATCTAATAGAATATCAGATAGGGTTAAATGAGAGTACAGATAATAAGTTACAACATTGATTTTCCTGTTTTTAAGTACCAGTTTGTTTGGTGATTGTACATATTTCATCAGGCTGGCTGCTTAGCATATGACAAAGCACAGAATACATTATCTGAAAACAGGAAACAAAGGTAATCACAAGAAGTGAAAGCCAGAGAATGTCAGCTACGATCTACCTAGAGATAGCTATATATTGTGCCTGGGAGAGAAAACTTATCTTACAAAAAAGATAAAGCACAGAGAAAGGTGATAAAGCAAAAAATATGTTTAACCTGAAAATACCCAGTAAAATCAGGTATAGAATAATATCCAAGACACGGATTACAAAAGCTATATGCAAAAGAGAGAGAGATGTGTATATTGCATGAAGGATCTTTCTTAACCAAGTGAGAAGGTTATTTATGGATGACTTCTATGCATAATTTAAGTACATAACCTATTTTTACACACGCACACAGCTGGAAAAGTACCTGCAGAGAAATAAGCATAAGCTTTCTCCTCATCACTTTATGTGACACAGGTGGTTCTTCCAAGTCTAACATTTAATGGGAACAGTACATGCTAGCCATTCAAGTCTGCACTCAAATAGAGAGTCTTCTAAGACTTGGGAGAGGTATGGTAGAGCTCAGTGAATATTCACACATTGCAAATCTCGATGCCCAGAAGGGTCAATACTCTAATTTCCTGTTCATGGCTCCAGGTTCTAATATTACTATTTTAAATGGATGAGAGCTTACAAGAGGAAAGGCAAGGCTGAACAGTGGAGGTAAGATACTGCAGAGGATAAGGTTTCTGTGAAAACTAAAAGTAGCACATAAAAAGTTACAACATTACAACCTTATCTCTACAAAAACTAAATTCAAACACAATTTTCAATCCTTTCCCAAGACAAGTGGGTCTTGTGCCCAGTTGTGATATTTTAAATCCAAAAGGGTAGCAATTGCTCTGCACATCTGGAAAACTACCATATCCAGAGGGATATATTCAAATGGTTTTATCCTTGAAGGTGGGAAGAGCTGCATTTTTATTCGGTGCGCTTGCCAAGAACGTTCTGATTTACTGTTATTATACTATAAAAGAAAAATCCCAGCACCTGTAGTAATCGAGAAATCACAAAACGTGTTTTTAGCAATTGTTAAGTGGGCCTTAGCAGTTGGCAGCAAAGAAAAATCACAAAGAAAAGAAGTATGTTTAAGTTGATAACCCTGGCCCCATGAACATAGCAGTAGGGAAACAAGAATTACTACAGAGGACCGCTTTGAAAACAGTGAGCTGTATTCATTTGGTATTCTTCTCAGTGTTTGATCTGAAATACGGACACATACAAAAAAAGAGTTATAATAAAGCAGCAAAACACAGACTGGTAATTGCTTTGTCAATACCTCACCTAACGAGACCTGATTTCCAGCAGATCTGCATCTGAAGTGTGGGAACCTGCATAGATGTGGCTAACACAGAGCAAAGTCACCACCTCTCCCAGAGTGACACAAGCTTGGGTGTCCCTCTCCCACCCAGCTTTTTGTCACAAAAAGAATCATAGAATCATAGAATCACTAAGGTTGGAAAAGACCTCTNTTTAAGAATTTCCATGCTTCTGGCAAGTTTGGTTAAGATTTGCTAATGATACCAAAGTTACCACAAATAAGTGAAGGGGAGGAGATCAGTAGCCAGACTTTGTGATCGTCAACACTTTGTTGTCCTAGGAAATGTAGCAAAAGCCTCTGGAAAATTAGTCTCCAACACCATTTAATGGTGAGAGCATTAATTTTAGCATTACTGAGTGTGTTTGTCCTCTGGACCAAAGTGACAGGGGAGAAGAGTCTGTTACAGCTCCAAATAAGGACAAAATAGTAGTATCATTAGTAGGCCATTAGAGATCCTGGTTCAATTCCTGCTTGCTTAGCCAACATGGCAACTGTCACGCTATCATAAATTATGCAAAAAGATATCTTAGGAGCAGTTCTGGCAGCTTCCTCTACTACCTCATTCTTAACTCTCTATTCGGGAAGTGACAATATCTGTCAAGTAAGCATTAGATGGGAAAATAGGGCAGAAACTAGGGAGGACTAGGCAAATGCAAAATGAAGAAAGTGTGGTTTTGTCTTCAGAGAAGAATTAGGGAGAGGGCATCTCAGAGAGTAACAGTAGCACAGCTAAGTGTTTTGCGAGTATGTATAAGACCTTACTATCAATTTTAACTAAAGCGCTTCTTCAAAACACTGTGTAATGCACTTTGACTTATCAGAAGCAGCCAGACATACGAAAAGAAAACAGGTTTTTCTACAATACCGCTAATATGAGTGAGGAAAAAAAATCCTAACATTTAAAAATATTTTAACGCTCCTGTCTTCATGCCCTTAGAGGTGCTAATTCAAACCCCAAGTGCCTAACCATACATCAGCATTATTGGAGCATTCCTGACTTTCTACAAAATTATTTGGTAAAATCTCAATTAAAATGCAGATAATTAAACTATAATTATATAAATTTCTTTCCATATTTTCCCTGTGCTTTCATGCAGTAAGCTGTAAACAAATATTTATAAAGCATACTGTGGCTGTAATTAAAGAGATCACAGTGTTGGTAGAAAGAGGGCTCTGAATGGGTTTACATCAAAGTGTTCCTCTCAGAGCCTCTATTAATTTAAGAGGCTAAGCCGATCATAATTTTTTCCAAGTTTTTGAGCAAATCTGAAAGTGCTAGGAAATGAGAGAAATGCTCTTCCTTTCCCCTAAGCCTAAAATGGGGTAAATGCCAAAGATTTGATTAATTCTGTTAATAATCAATATTAGTTCTGTTAACCATCAATATTTCCAGTCAAGACTTTAAGCAAAGTTAGTCCCCATCCCTTTGTGAGCTTTATCTTTGGTGTGGAGCTCAATTTTGGTTCTTTTAGCACAGTCCAAAATTTGGCAACTTATTTATTGCTTAAAGTATTGAAAGGTTGCCTAAGGAAACCTCCCTATTTTTGTGCTCAGGTAGAGAGCTTCTAAAATGAAGTTTGGTCTTGGTGAAAGAGAAGAGACTTCAGCAATGCAAAGTGGTGACCCCTTCTTTAACAGTACGAAGGGCAAAAAGGATCAGCTGGACCCGTGTTGCAATGGAGCTGTGCCAAACCCATATTTTTTCCTACAGAATGAAGGTGAAAAGTATAGCAGGGAGTTGCTTGTATGTTGTGTAACAATCTTTAAACATAGTGAAATTGTGCTCAATAACTGTATTGGCTACTCAAACACAGTAAGTTAGACTAATCCTCTCATCAGCTTCATTGACTAAATGTCCCATCCCAGGCTTCCTTGCCTTTAAAATCTGTAAGAGAAACTGTCCCTAAAGCGGAGAATCAATGAATGAAAAATACATGGAAGAACATCATCAATGATAAAAATGCCCACTTAAAATACCCACATGGACAGTGTTTACTGCCTTGGGCAACTGTTTTGCATGCTATGAAGATGAGGAAGACTGCTTTAAAATCCTCAGTTCACATCCACATCCAGCATAGAGAGGATGCCAAGGGAAGTGTTTGCCCTGGTTTTGTGTAGGAGACAAGCTGAGGCTAGAAATTTGCAGGTAAACTGTGGGAGTCACTTCTCAGAGCTGAGAGCTCAACCTGGTGGCATTTTAACTCCAGGTTAGAGAAGACCATTTTCTCTCTTCCACCCCTTTGGTGAGCTTTCCATGGAAAGGGGAGCTGGACATGTGGGTCACAGCCAGACTGCAGAGCACCAGTCCCTCACTAATCAAATATCCACACCACAGGCTAACCGCTAAACCCCTCCTTTTCTGTATCACATTCACCACAAACCCCTGCCTTGATACAGCTGAGCTACAGCTGCAGAAATGTGCTATGCAAATGAAATGAGAAACTGCTTTAATATTCCCTTTTCATGGGCTCTTTTAAGTGCTGAGGTCTCATTTTCTCAGTTTCAGGAAATCTGCTGCTTTGCTTTTTGTTTTTGAGACACAATATTAGATTATGTCCACAAGTGAGAACACAACAACTAGTCTTTTCTTTGTTCTTATTTTCCTTAACATGACAAAAACTAACAAAACAAAACATTTTGACTGACATACTTGTGGTTTGTTCTTTTCTGCCTGTTATAAACAATGTTGTAATGAGTTCATTTTAGTTCATTCCCATTTTAGGGGTATTACGAGTTGTACCACTATCTCTGCACTTAAAATGGAGGACACTTTCTGGATCTGGCAAGGGCTCCACAAACATTAAAAACTCCATTTAATGTGTCCATTATATTTTATATTTAGATTACTTAATTGTTTTTCAATAAGAAAAATCTGATTTTACGTGAAGAAAATAAAATATAGTGGTTTGTGCCTATTCAACCCAGAATTTATCCAGTTCATCCAAACTGCATTATTTAAATTATATCAATTTGATAAAACATTGTACTGAAGTGTCCCTCGTATCACAGCATAGCCTTGAGAAAAATGAGATCAGGGTCTGATTTTTTCCCCATGTGTTGCATTCCCTAGAGGTGTAATTCTTTCAGGGTAAGGTTATACAGTACTCTTCCTTTATAGCAAAGAAGATATGACGTTTCAGCACCTGCCTGTTCCTGTGCTCTGCCTCCCATGCCATCCTCCAGGAGATCGTGCTCTAGCCTGGATCACTGGGCTGATCCAGACTATGACAACAACTGTACTGGAAGCCTATTTTTAATCTGGTTTATGCTGTGGCCCCCAAAATCTGCATCAGCACAGGGGATTGGAAAGAACAGCTGGGGACCAGAGCATCTCTGTCTGGCTTTAACCACAAGTGCAGCATACCCTCAGATTGTCCCTGTGAAATGCCCCCTGCAGCCATCCGTCTAACTCTATTGATTCACTATACCCAAGGGATGGGAGTATTATGGGAGATGCATCCCATGGGATGGATGCTCCATCTAGATGGAGATCCAGAAGGACCTGCATTTCTAAACTTTTTTGTTTTGTTTTGTTTTAAATTCATGATCATGAGAAAAATGTACTAAGTTACCTCAAAGTATTGTGTAATTTCAGAGGAATCAATCTTTGAGAATTTTAATTGAAACTGTTGAAACATTTCTAAATTGGATGACTTTTGAGAATTTTTACCTCACAGCTATTCCAATTTTCCACTTTCACCAACTGACAAAATATCCTATAGTTTTCTATGAGATAGAAATCCTTTGGATTTTTATTTCAATGTCATTAGAAATCCTTTCTAGAAATATCTTATTAACCTTTGTGTAGTGATTTCAAGTGAGAGAAATACTCAAGGAGTATAATAAAGTAAGCTGCAACTGAAATAATTTAACAAAGCAATTTAACTTATGCAAGGATGGACTTAACACTTCAGTTCTGTTTCAGGCAATTAGACTTTTCCAACCTTTTATGGGGTACAGGAAGTTCCCTAGTGTGCAAAGAAATTTTAAAAACCCCAAACCCCAGGTTTCATCAGAGAAAGTTGATTATTTTCAACTTGCTATTCACAGAGAAATACCTTAGACATATAAAGTATTATCAGTCTGGAAAACGTCACAGAAAGAAGCATCAAACAAAATATTTTAATCCCCTTTGGCTTTTCTAAGCAGTTCAGCAAAATAAACAAATTTGAAAAATGAATTTGGTCAAGTCAAAGCTACAATTTTGGGGTATGAAAAAAAAAAAATCATTGCCCTTTCCTACTCCAGCTGCTATTTGGCGATCAGTGCACATGGCTGATACATCCACTCCTGAGAACAGTTGTTGGTGATCCACCAGAATAAATGAAAGATGGAAATGGAAAACACTTGCCGTGCTCAGTGGCTGTGGGTAAATGTCTATGGTTCATAGTATTGCAAGACATTAACCTTATAATGGAAGAAGAACAAGTTGCGTTTCCTGCTGGGGATGTCAAAAAGATTATTGTTCTAATCCTTCCTTTCTTCACTATGTTAGTATAGAGGAGTGAGCCTGACTATAAATCATCTAATAATAATGCATCTTTTGCTTATAGCACTCATCAGGTTTTGACATAACGTGTCCCTAGGCATCAAAAGAAAATTTCAGAGAGGACTGACTGTATTGCATTAGGAAAACTAATTACCAAAAGTACAATCTAATTAAGATAGGGCATTTAGGGGACAGGATCCCAAAGCTAGAATTGCTAGGGGACTGCAAGTAAAACACCGAACAGAGAGTTTCTAGTGTATGGTATCATATCTCCTCTATACCCCACATTAAACCAATGCTGTTTTGCAACAGTACTCTTGAGAAATCATTCCCCTGCATGTGGTCTTGTAAGATATGCAATTTCATTATATAACATAATGACTCTAAAATATGTATATTAAGCATAATATATGGGTTTCCATTTCTACATCCTGAGGACCCGTGTCCTTTTATTAAAGGTAATGTTAAGCCAGACAAGAGCACGGATATAATAGAAATAGTCTGTACAAAGCCAGCCTAAGGATGTAAATAACGATACTTTGCAATTATTCTTTAATAGCCTCCACAGTACTACCTCAACATATCTTGAAAAAAATTCAGAAATGAACCATTTTACACACTTAACCTGCAACACTTTATGATAAGCTTGATCATTCAGCTTTTCCAAAACCAACTCAACGGTCTCCAGCTAGGCACCCAAGTCATCAGAAGTCTTGCTCTTTATAAATACCCATGCATCAAAATTGCACTTCAGATAAATTAAAGAAGCAGACAATTAAATCCTTTACTATTCTTTTTTTTTTTTTTTAACCTGGGTGTGAGAAAAAGATGAGAAGACATCAGATGACTTGTCCAAAATCTCAAAGAAAGTTTCTGGAAAGTGGAGTTTGTGTCTAATTTCTAGACTATGCCTTCAGCCATGCCTTCCGATGGCCTCGACACAGGAAAGAACAGGATGCAATGCTTGTCATTAAGTTGCAGTCTTTCAATGAATTAGTGACTTAAAAAGCTAGCAGAAACTGATATATTTAATGGAAAAGGGTTAAGGGCATGGATTCTAGCACTTGCAAGCAGAAATACTTTAATTAATATTATTGAATAAATTATTAAGAAATGTAATTCCTCTTAATGACTAAACCAAGACATGACCCAAACAGAGCAATTGTGGCTAGTCATTTAAAATGTACCTTAGAGTTTAAGCTGAAAAAAAAGAAACGTGGCCAGAAATGTTAAAAGAAAAAAAAAAGTATTCATAAAGCAGTGACTGAACAAGGCATTATCAGAAGAGTCATCCTAGGAGTCCCAAAGTTTGCTGATTTGATTGTATAGGTCCTTTAGGATTGTTTTACTATATGTCTGGACTTGGACACGTGGCGCATGAACAGACGGGTGTGGTGGGAAGACTGGACCCATCCCCATCAAATGTTTTTAATGCAAATTTTGGACAAACAGGTTTAGAGAAGTCTTGAAGTTGGCCTGTTCTGTGGCAAGGTCAGCCTCCAGCCAAGTCGAGAATCACAGAACTATTAACAATTCCTCTGTTGCTTTCATATTTGTTGACAAAGGAGACCTGGGTCATGCCAGAGAAACTGGGTCAAATAATTTAGAAAAAAA
>VZTQ01010942.1:67993-89981 GCA_013400755.1 Pelecanoides urinatrix
AAGAGGGTGGGGGTGTGGTGAGAAACTGAAGAAAAAAGAAAAAAAGGTCTCTCGAGACTGGTTTTAATATTTAAACAGGTCTGTAGATTTAAACATTTATTATGCATCAGATACTTAAGCTGTCACACTGAAATACAAGTCAGACTGCAGAGATTACTTAAATAATGGTGTACAATAATAGAAAACCAAAAATATTTCAGGCTCATTCCATCAATCTAGAATAAGCCACAGCAGTCAATGAGAACACTCTAAATAGTCATTTTTTAAGGTAATTGTCCTAACGGAGCTGATATATTCCCCAAACCTGGTCCCGAGATACCCTTGTTCCCTAGAGTCACACATAATGCTTAATGTAACTAGTTTAATTGTCTTTCAAACTCTTACTACTCACAGTAAGTGCCATTCTTCACAATTGCAGTTTGTTCTTGCATGTAAACACTTTATGTGCACAGGAGAAATTACAGCGAATGAGCTCTGAATGTGTATATGTATACTGGAAGTCATTATGCTTTCTCTGGAATTATGGAATATTAATGACATTTTGCATGCTAATGAAAGTTTGCTGAAGTTCTAAGTCTACTGAGACATGAGACTTATTATCAAGATGACCTAGCAGCTACCTAGTTTCCATGCCATTTTTATAAGCAGGCTGAACTGAAAATTTTGTGTGTAAGCAACACAGTCTGTTTTCAGAAACTAGCAAATTAAATTGAAAACAAAGATTTTATAGGGTACAACTACACCTTTATTCTACCTCAAATTAAGCATACCTGGAGTAGTAGACTATTAGGAAATGAAACTCCTGCTGCTAGAACAAAGCCCCCAAAATCATGACCAGTTAAGTCTGCAATTCAAATAGCCATATCCCTTGCTCAGAGCAGCACAGTCTTAATGTGTTCCTAGTGAGAATATAAAAAGACATCTTTTGTATCCTGTTTATTTTAGCATGTCACTTTCCCTATCCTTGTGATACTCCATACTTTACGGTTTGGTCTTGTAACAACTGGAAAACATTCCTCTTGTTTTCCGTCAGCTCCTCCCCAACTTCCACCTGCCCAACCTTTCATATCCGATTTCATACAAAGCAAGGAGGGATGTAACTTCTCAGCCCATGTTGCTGGCTTTCACTGTTCCCCTGATAAATATGAAAATAATCTTACTGTGTGCTTTCCCCTATTCTATGTCTGAAGGTTGGAAAGAGCAACTTATTAATAACTGCAGTATTACATTCTTATCCATCTCCACTGACTTCCCTAAAACTCTCACTCCAGTGGTTACAAAAAGGCACAAATTAGTGCCCAATTCCTCTCCTGTCTCCTACATGTTCACAACTAAACATTAAAATTAGGCCACAGATGTGCTAAATCCACTCATTATCATCCAAGCATTTCTTTATATCTTCAAACTCGTTTTCATCTATCTTGCATTTCTATCCTAAACTCCGGAGAAAAGATATTTCTAACTATCTATATAGCATATACCATAAGGTGAGCCTAAACCGTACTTTGAGCTCCTAGCCACATGAATTATAAGTAATATCCTTTAATCATGAAATCTCTTCCTACACTTAAAATACCACCAACTACAACAATCTCTTTTACACAGTACTTAAAGCGTTTTAAAGCTGGGCTTTCCATGTATTTCACAGCTATTCAGCAGCATCCTGTATAATGACAAAAATGGTAGAAGAGAAAACCAAGTAAGTACACCTGTCACAGAAGTGTGAGATTATGCTAACAGGTGACTATTGGTGGCAACTTCCTGTTAACTCTTTGGGCTAACTCCCACACACCTCTTGGAGATGCTGTTTGTGAACAAAAGACAGCCACGCATCTTCTCTCAGTCGAGAGATTTCCTGCGTTCGCTTCAATATTGAAGTGAAATACATGTAGATTTGATTAACTATTTATCATACTTTGCTAAATTGATATCTAAATCTGAAAGATTTTAGCAGATATAACTGGGGATGAATTTCTTCAAAGGTTTAGCATTCATTTAATTGCCAGAAAAAAATGGCAAGCTTTTCAGAAGAGCTCATCATTGTAGATACTGAATGAATCTAAAAATATGGTTTTATTCTTTTGAAAACCTTGCTGTGTACACTTTAAAACAGTTTTTGTTTAAGATGTGCCCATGCATAAGTTTTCAAAAACTGAGGCTTTGGTACAGTGCTACTTCAACTAACACAGACTTATGCTTCTCTAGATACAGAATGAGGATAATACTAGCAGAACAGTGAAAAATCACCAAATAGATAGGCAAGACATAAAATTTGTTCTTTCTAAATGCTTGTTGCTATCCACAATGATGCTACAACATTATTACAGCATCATTAAGGGATCAAGCACAAGATACAGTGAAACAGAGAAGTATAAATTTTCTTTAAAATAAGTATTTCCAGCAATTAGCAAAAGTGGCTAAGGAAAAAAAGAAAGAGGTAGAAAGTAACTCTAACATGATAAAACTCTACTTCTATGAGCTGGAAAGTCTCCTTAAAGCTGCTGTAAGCATGCACTGAAATGATGAACCCATGAATAAGAACTTTTAAAAATTTCTGCTTCTATGGAGAGCCAATTTGGAAGCAAAACTGTCCAAATCCTTTACTTGTTATCTATATTACTCCTGTAAGTTAAGGGGAGCATAAGAGCAATTAAAGGGCAGATTTTTACTGACATTCATCCTCACAGACAAGTGTAACAACAGTGAAAGACTTAATGCTTTCACTGCAGCTACAATAAGATTTTTCTCATGAAGATTGCTGGAGCAGCAGTGTCCTGTGAGAAGGATCCAAATATGCAGAAAGGCCAGAGAAGATGAGATATAAGAGAAAGAACCACCTTTCTTACACCTCGAATGGAATTTAGAGAAAGGTATTTGAGTAGCTCAGCCCAGAGAAATACCTGAAAGTTTCCAGAAAGCTGGTCTTGTACTCCATAGGCACTATGCAAGGACCAACTTGATTATCAGCTATGGCTCTTCTACTGTATTGGTACTTGAGAATAAGCGTTGCTACAGCTTCAAAATCAAAGGCTGCAGCATGTTCTATCTATACATATGGTAAAAGAAATTGGACAAATTTCCTTGAAGGATCCCACTTCTGACTTAAAAATAACCACGTTTCTTCATCTGAAGATAGCAGCATGGTGACCATCAAAACAAACTACCAATTAACTCAGTATGTAACCAAAAGGCCTAAAAGGCATTGCAAAGTGCTAATTGCTTGTATACATTGAGTACCAGCAGGAAATGAAATTATCTAAAGACAGGACGTGATTTGAATTGTCAGACAGTGAATGAATAGTAGTAGACATAAACATTTTGTGTGTCAAGTATGTGTCATGTCATTCATTATCCTAATTCATGTCTTCCGCAGGGTATATTCCAGCCTCTTTCTGCAAAATTCCTTGGATTTATGAAAAGAAACAGATCAGGATTAAGAACCACAGCAAATCACCAATTTAGTGGGGTTTTTCTGGGGTTTTTTGTGTTTTTTTTTTTTGTTTTGTTTTGTTTTATTGCAATCATTGTAACAAAAGCCCATTAAAACACCTCCAGTTTCCTCATGGAAGATGGATGATACTTCCCCTCCAGCTCACATACAGACAAGGTTTCATGCAACATTTCACATCTCATCTCCAGAAAGAGGTTACCTATCTACCAGGATGTTTAAGGACAGCATTGCCCTGTTTGCAATACCCATTTGCATTTTGAAAACTTCAAGAAATTGTCTCTATGGTCTAATCCCTATTTTAGCAACAAACAAAGCCCCAGCTCACTGGATCAAATGGAACAAGGAGGAAACTATATATACATTCTTGAAATCTTATCAAAATGAACAAATTTTATCATGCTCTTAATCCTTTCTCCCAGTAAAGAAAGATGGACAAATATTCAAACACTTGACCGACTGTTGTTCAATGTGTAGGTTCAAAGAATCAAATGATCACCATTAACAAGAATCTTAGTACTATACTATATGCATTCTTATGCATGTACTCTTCACCAAATTTTTAAGTGTTTGAACAATAGGATAAGAATTTCATAAAAATCTCATACTATGAGACACAGATACACTAACATTAATTTTAAGGCTACCCTTTTCATTTAAGTGATTCAAAAGCCTCATGGTGGTCAGCTGAATTCTCATCTAGATCTCACACAAATCACTGGAAAGATGTCCATTGCCATTAACCAGTTCTAGATCAGAGCAGTCTATGTAAACTATGTGGATTTTCAATCCTAGACCTGATTTTCCTCCTTTCTTCCCAGTGGTTACTGCACATGACATATTGCACCACAGCATGTTATAAGCAGAGACAGTGTCTTCCTGCATCTAGCATGAACAAGCTCATGCTTTGCAATAGGTGTTACCAAATCAAAGGTGAGAGTTCTTCACCACTCTGAACTGTATTTGGTTTGATTTACTTCCTTTCATGAACAAAAAATCTAAAGACAAGACAAGACAAGACTTGTTCCAATTATCTGTAGAGTCAGTAGCGGAGATCAAGTCCAGTTCCTTGCTGCAACGTATTACCCAAGTGCAGTGTAAACCTGTGGTGAAATCACCATCAGTGCAGAGACCCAGCTTTGGGTTACAATGACAAAGGAAGAAATGAATATTAGCAGTTTACTCAGTGGAGGGACCTAGTATCAACGTCCATGCTCATCATTTGATGCTATCAGAGCGTTTTAATTAGCATATTGCATGGGTTTTTTTAAATGCCTTTCATCACAAATGAAGTAAAAATGTTGTGAAAAGAAGACAGGGAGTACTCTAAATAAAATGGTGACAAAACACATTTCTGAATCAAAACTCTCGATAGGGAAAAACAACCTCTTTGATTATAGTTGCTATTATTTCAGCCCTGCCAAAATATTTAAAATTCTCTGGTGGAAGCCACAGTCACATAATTCCTTGCATCCAGCACAGGTAGAATTGATCGACTGGCTACAGACTCTAGGAAATTGAAAAGATTGTTACCATTTAAAGCCATTGCAAATGGCTCAGCTTCTGTAAACAAGCCCCTAAATAAAACAGGGCCATTTGGACCCTAGTTCTCAATTTCTTACCCTTCAAGCAAACTGCAAAATATTTTCCTGTTTTCATCCTGGATTTGAAGCATGGAGCTGAGGTAGAATACAGTTTTGGAAGAGGTCTGCAAGTATTAGAGAAACAGCTGGAGGGGAAAACTCTAGAAGTACAGGGAAGCCATGTCAGAGTCTCTCTCTGCTCTTCCCACAGGGGCCTGCTTAAGGGCGCAGAGGAATTCCTCACATCTATTGCAGCACCAGGATCAACAGGGACTATGTCTCTACAGCATGAATTAATACAGCCTAGAAGCAGCTCTGACTCCTCCAGGAGCCAGGGCTGGCCTTGGGATTTCAAACAACTTTCTAAAACTTCCCTCTCTTACTTCTCTCCCCCAAGCCAGGGATGGAACAGTGATGGCATCCATGCAGCCTCTTCCTGGGCTGCTGGTTTAATTCAGCAGTACCAAAGTTAAAGCTGCAAGGAGGAAGGGATACAAGACCTTCTGAATTGCAGAACTGCACAATAAAAAGGAACCATCAAACTGCACGAGCCAGAACTCAGAGCTTTCTACATCTAACTAGGGAGAGGGAAATAAAGTGAGTGACTGAGGTCTAAAGTTAGAGAGGCTGCTACCTTGACCTGCAACAGAGCAGTCTTTTCTATTTTTTCCTTTGTCCTCCATTTAAAACTGGCACAAGAAGCCAGCAGTAAAATTATTAAGGGATTACTTCCGAGTTTCATACTTCAGAGGATTGTTTCTTAATAAATACCATGGGTGGTGGGAGAGAGTAATGGGAAGAGATTTTAACAATTAATAGAAACGTTAGCAAGCACACACTATTTTCAGATCTCTGCTGGTATCACTCTGGATCCTTGTGCACAAATGCGATGTTTTGTCAAATAAGGTGCTATGTACTGCAGACTCAAGTTATCAAATAAAAATAGCAAAGATAATTTCAGCTCCATCCACAGCACTGGGAGCTGGGGAGGGGAGGAAAGTGGAGGTGGAAAGGAATATTTGTGGAGTGGAAAAATTCAGAATTATTTGGGGGTGAGAAAAGAGGAGGAAAGTTTTATATAAAAGCTCTGCAGAAACTCCTGGAAAGAACAGAAGACAGTGAATCCAGGCCTGGTCTCTATGCAGCTTTTGTGAGTCTCCCAGTCTATACATACAATGCTGTGTATTGCATACCATCAATACAATTCAACTGTGAACATGCTTACTTTGAAACGTGTACCATAGGCCTTTGCACATATGCCCTGTTCAGTCAGAATAAACAATGTAATTAGTAGGTCTGTGATAACTTAGACTTTAAAGAGACTAGAAAGCGATCACATGGAGAGCTCAGCCAGCAGAACTATGAGGTATATAGCTAGCAGCTATGGATTCAGCCAGCAAAAATGATGCAAACAAATGGCACAACTTCCTAGACAGGAAAAAAATCTTAGACATTAGAGTTAATCTATATTAGGATAGTCAGGAAAGTTCACCTGGAATATTTTTTAATGCTGATTGGCCACACAGCCTTAACACCCATAGGTGGACACTTAGTCAGTATAAAAGTAGCCAGCATTCAGCTTCCCTTAAAAAGGGAATAAAATGAAACAATTTTAACTTCAGCGATTTCGTTCACCAAGGAAAAGTCCACAAAAAGGTATAATACAGTTCAGCCATAACAGAGTTCTATCCTGTCTGAATACTCTGTAATAGAAATAGGCAACCCAAAGAGATAAGCCTAGAGGTAGCCAAAAAACTTGTACAAGAAGAGAAATTCTTTCTCAAACAGATATCCATATATATGGGCCCTCCATGCTAACAGTTTAAGAGCAATTTCCTCTTTTCAAATGAAAGTCTGTGACAAAATAACATATGCTGATTTATTACAAATTCTGAGCAAAGCAGATTTTCCTACACTTGATATTCATAAATTTGATGAGGCAAATCTTTATCACATAATCTGTGTTTTCAGCAGAATCATCTTCTAGACAGCCAAATATGTAAATCTGTGGGGTTTAAAAAGTCTTGGTTATAAATAACACATACACATTGCAGGGGATTTTAGCCATTATCAAAAGATTTNGTCAGAATAAACAATGTAATTAGTAGGTCTGTGATAACTTGACTTAGACTTTAAAGAGACTAGAAAGCGATCACATGGAGAGCTCAGCCAGCAGAACTATGAGGTATATAGCTAGCAGCTATGGATTCAGCCAGCAAAAATGATGCAAACAAATGGCACAACTTCCTAGACAGGAAAAAAATCTTAGACATTAGAGTTAATCTATATTAGGATAGTCAGGAAAGTTCACCTGGAATATTTTTTAATGCTGATTGGCCACACAGCCTTAACACCCATAGGTGGACACTTAGTCAGTATAAAAGTAGCCAGCATTCAGCTTCCCTTAAAAAGGGAATAAAATGAAACAATTTTAACTTCAGCGATTTCGTTCACCAAGGAAAAGTCCACAAAAAGGTATAATACAGTTCAGCCATAACAGAGTTCTATCCTGTCTGAATACTCTGTAATAGAAATAGGCAACCCAAAGAGATAAGCCTAGAGGTAGCCAAAAAACTTGTACAAGAAGAGAAATTCTTTCTCAAACAGATATCCATATATATGGGCCCTCCATGCTAACAGTTTAAGAGCAATTTCCTCTTTTCAAATGAAAGTCTGTGACAAAATAACATATGCTGATTTATTACAAATTCTGAGCAAAGCAGATTTTCCTACACTTGATATTCATAAATTTGATGAGGCAAATCTTTATCACATAATCTGTGTTTTCAGCAGAATCATCTTCTAGACAGCCAAATATGTAAATCTGTGGGGTTTAAAAAGTCTTGGTTATAAATAACACATACACATTGCAGGGGATTTTAGCCATTATCAAAAGATTTCTCACCTACCTTGAGCCACTGGTGCTCTGTTTGGGATGTTACCTGAGAACTCAATATTTCCTTTAGCCATGAGGTGAGACCTCTTGTGTCCATGGCCATGCCAGTGGCCAGTCTACGTCAATGTGTAATTTCTCCAGTGATCTAGAGATTTTGGCTAGCAATGGCTGTGTGAATGCCACAGTCACTCTACCAAGCCAGTGAGGACGTCTCAAGTGGGAGCAAAAGAATCAGACAAAGTCAGAGACTGAGAAACCTTGGTCTTGTCTGTCCCTCTTCACATCCCATAGAATCTCCTAATTTCCTTAACAGAAAGCAGTAAAAACATCGTCTTTTTGTCTGCTGAGGTTACATGTACACTTGTGCCCTCACACTTCCCCCCTGCTACGCATTTGGGATATAACTGCAGGTGCCTCAGGGTCCCATGTATAGACATACACTTGGTCTCTTCCTCCTCAGTCATCATCAGTCTGAGGCCCAAAGGCCTCAGACACGACGACTGAATTTCCGTGAGGCTGAAGTTAATGCTTTTAAGCATCTTATTTGCTGCAGGAGGAGACTGTGAGCCTGAACAACTCTCATACCCAAGCACTGCCTGCATATGAGCAACACCAATTCCCCTAAATGCAAACGAACAGAAAGTAGTCCCTGCTTTCCCTTACCTCTCAGATGTAACATAACTTGTAATTTGTGATGTAACTACCTCCACAGCATCATTCTCGTCCAGTAGCAATGACTAAAAGGAAAGGCAAGTGGTTCTGGAAAAGGTTGTGCAACAAAAACAAGTTCAAGGCAAAGTGGGTTTAAACAGAGCATCACCCTACAACTCATTTTTGTAATTCCTTTTCAGACTCTAGTCTCTGGTTACTCAACCAAATCAACCGGCTGCAGTAACAAAGCTGAACAAGCCCTCTCCTTTAATTGATGCTTTTCTTTCACTTCCCAAACAAAGCCCTCCAAGACAGTTGCCCAGTCACTCTACAGAGGCTTTCTGTGACGCTTCCCACAATGCGCTTTGTTCAAGGACTGTGTAACATTACTCTGCCTGCTTTAAGGCTGCATGAACATGGCAGTCACTGGCCGAATTAAATGAAACAGTGACTCATACTACATCCTTGATATTGAAAAAGGTGTGGGTAGTATTTCGTAGCTCTCAGAAAGCTATGATTTCACATTATGTTTAAATAAAGAAGGGAAATGACTTTAGAATGTATAAACCCTAGATGATAGATGATGTACCATGTATTAAAAATTTTTGGCAATATTTTACACAGTTGTGTCATTGTCCGTCAGCATGCAGATCACAAGCAGAAAAGTTCAGATAAACTTTCAGAAGAAAAAGTATATGTTACAGGAAAAGAAAGTAAGGAATTAGAAACACAAATCACTGCTCTATTCACTCCCCAGGTCAGATTTTCTTTGGTAGGGTAGAAAGAAAAAACCCTGCACATGCAGAGGCTCGGGCTATATTTGTCTTCGTCTCACACTGTCAGTCACATTTGTACAAAGTGGATGTTAAGTACCACTGTTCTTGCATGGTGGAGTTCTCATGTTTGCCCTCTAAAATGAGAGCACTAAGTCCTAGCAATGAAGAATTGTAGGCAAGTAATTTATGGGATTAGAGACACACTTCAATTCTGCTTCTCCCCATTCCTCTCTTCTTTTCTGCTACCTATCCCAAATGTGTACTTTCGAAAGTATTTTCTTCTTAGACACCTACAAATCGAAATGATCTCAAAGCAAAAAATAGTAGACAACAGAAGTACACTGCACTGCTTATACAGTGCACCCTGTGGCTGGAAATACCTTGCTCTCAATGAGCCAATACGCTTTTTGAAGTTACATCCCTCAAGACACATGATTCCTTCCTGCAAGTATTAGATGCAAGAGAATGTTATGTAGGGGTTTTGAAACCAGGACCTAGGCAAAAGAAAAATTCTATTTATGGAAAATATCGATGCCAGAAACTTTTTCCTCCTTTTAACTCCTGCAGGAAATAAAAGTAAGGAAGACAAACCATACTTTCTAGGAATACCGTAAGATGTACATACTTAGGGTACATAGAAAGTAAGGAAGACAAACCATACTTTCTAGGAATACCGTAAGATGTACATACTTAGGGTACATAGTGACCACTTTTCCTATTGAGAAGCAAGGCAGGAGACACAGTGGTCAAGTTAGTAGTAAATGCAGCCATTGGAAAGCTTGATGAACACTTTCCTTTTCAGATGCTTCAAACTACAATCTGGCTGAGAATCATCTTAATTTTTAACACTGTTCCTTTGTTGTTGCTGTTAATTCCAAATCAGCATTACTCATTTCAGATAAGATGCCAATGTAGAGGCAGGCTGAGGTAATCTGGGAAGTGTTAGCCAGCTGATACCTTGGAGGTGTTTGGAAGATTGGATTCAAATACTTCTCAGCATGATTTTGAACACCCGTAAAGTCCCACTTCTTTCTAGTAGCCAATAAAAGAGTGAGTCAACCAAGACAGTTTTATTTTATTAGATGTACTTTGTACCCGCCTTTCTAACTTGCATAATATTACCTCAGTGATTTGCTGTCATTCTGATTCAGTCCCCACCTCTCAGCTTTGTTGTTTCTTACAATACTAATGTAAGCTTTAAGATCTCTAGGATGCTATAATGTACCGAATAAATAATAAGCTTTCCCCATATTTCCTGTGTCTTCATCATGGCCCATTAAATCTAATTATATCCATTGGAACATCTCCCCAGCTACTCTCCATCTGTCAGAACAACTAATAGTACATTCTAGAGAAATGTGCTCAGAAGCCTGCTCATAATTCAGGTCCCACACACTCAAAGATACAGCTACAGATTTACTTCTTCCTCTGACACTCGGATCAGCTCACAAAAAGGGTCAGGGAGAAGAAGACATAGCAGCCTTTCAATCCAAGTTGCCTGTTTGCTTGCCTGACCCTTTGCACAGTATGGGAATTGCATGAGGAGCTAGAATCAATGGCTATCACACATTTCAAACAACAATCTGCTTTCCATAGAATCTCATCCTTGACAAGACATAACACAACAATGCCAGACTTCAAGAGACCCTAAGCTCTGGACTTAGATTGCTTTCTAGATTCACATCTTGTGCTCTTTGGTCCTTGTAAAAACTCTAGGTATCCAAAATTCTAGGCTAAGCATTAATTTTTTGCAGTAACATAAAGCAAAAAGAAGAATAAGAAAGTATCTACTTTCCACTACTAGACAGGATTAAGACTAGGGGTTTGGGGTGGGGTTTTTTGTTTGGGTTTGTTTGTTTGTTTTTAGAATAATAGAATAATTTTGGTTGGAAGGAACCTTTGGAGGTGATCTGGTCTAAACTCACTGCACAGCCTGGGCCAATTTCAAAGTAACATTGGGTTGCACAGAGGCTTAGTAACTCAAAATGGGAAACACCAAATGAGGGAAGGAAGAGATGGTATTCTGCTGCTGATGGTATTTTTCCATGTTTTAAAAACTCTTTGATTAGATATCAGAGCAAGATCTTCTTTTGCCTTTCATCTTACTCTTTATCTCAGGAAGAAAGATACTGCTGACCGCACAGTGGAGATCCAGCCAATTAAAACCATATGAATTCTGTCTTTCTGCCTTACAGCTTCCACATTCCATGATGAAGGGAGTTTGGCGATAGAATGTGGCATTGCAAAGCAACTCTGGCAAAAAATATGGAAGTGGTTTGCCATGAAGCTCCTTCAGAGTCCCAAAGCTTTTTCTACTCCCCTTTCCTTCCCCCAAACCTATAACAGTTTTAACACAATTCTAGTAAGATCCTCTCTCCTTGACACACAACCTATTAGCGGTGTATCAGCTCTCCACAGCATACTCACAGCCCTTGGAGGTACCTGTATCTTAGGCCACACTACAACATAAATGAAAGTAATTTGAAGCACAAGGAAGAAGTTTGCTGCAGTCATACTTGTAGCGAGTCAGATTTTTAGCACTTGCTGCTGTGGATTCAGTGTGTATATGCCCTAAGCTAACCAAGATACGAGCAAAGTGACTTAAGTAAATGTAAAACATGTCTCCATTTAATGCTGCACCATCCCATCCTCAGGATCATGTTAACAAGGCCTTTGGCCTGAGGTGGGTGTCACATGTTGTGTATAAAATTGTTTTTCTTCTCCCTTATGACTTTCTCTCAGAATGCTAGGCAGATAGAAGTAACCCCTTTGGATGAGGAGACGTGTGCAGCTTGCTTAGGAGTTGTCCTTCTATGCCTGACAACAATATGGTTGTGTTAGAAGCTTCCACCCCACTTTCCAGGTAGGAATATGCAAGGTGCAAAGGTCCTTAGGAAAATTTAATGTCCTGTTCTTTTTTTATAAAGATAAACAGAGAAAGAAGAGGGCAGTTAGGAGGAAGATAATGAACAGGCCCTGCAAAGATGTTAACTGCTGTTCCCACAAGATCAGCACGCTGGCTGCAGAGAGAGTTGTCAGCACAAATTTATGATCATAACCAAGATATTCAACAGTGACCAATTCATACTATGCCAGCAAAATCTACAACTTAATTTTATCCTGTACAAACTGGCTAATGTATGATCTCAAAGTATGGTGGCTAAAAACTCATCCACCTGTGCTTCACTAATGCAAATTCTCTAATGAAGTGAAGAAGGCATACACTGACCCCATTTTGAGCTGGGGGTTGGACTAGATTACCTCGTGAAGTCCCTTCCACCTGAATGATCCTAGGATTACTGAAACCTATTTTGAACATGACTTGCTTACACTTACAACAACTACAGAGGTGTTTTCTTCCTACACCCAAACCAAATGCAATTTTAGCTTCTGAGTGTCAGAATTCAACATGAAAATGGGATGGGATGAGGAGGAAGAAAATTATCCTAGCAAAAACGGAAGGTGAATATTAGTGAAATATTATTGAGGAAAGTTACAAGCAACAGAATAATGTCAAAAAACTTAACTGGAAAAAGTAAATTCAGTATCTACAGTTACTAAGTTATTCAGCCTATGTTAGGCCATATGATACAGTGACTCTCTCTCTCCCCACCCTCTTCCCCCTCCTCCCCTCACCTCCATTCTCCCTGCCAAGTTATTTCTCTTAAAAGTAAGAAAGTACCTGGTTTGTAAAGGAACTGGAGCTCTCTAGAAAGAAAGCATTTGGATAGGAACAAAGAATTCATTACCAATGGAGTTTCTCTGTACACCCAAACTCTAAGAGACAACAGGACCATAAACCAAAGGGGACAGTCAGAAAGGTGCCCTATCACTTCCCTAACGCAATGATTGTGGATGCTGCTGTCTCTTTGATGAAGGAGCTATTCTACAGTTCCTGCTTGAGAGACAAAGCTCATCTATAAAGGGGCAGGGGATCAACACCCCACCCATCCACCCCCAGCCTGATGTTTTTCTTATGGATTCTCTTTTTATTTGGTGCATTTTACTCCTCCCGGTGATAACCCAGCAGACACCAGTCACTCTGATCAAATATCGGGACCCAGCTTCATTACCAAAACAGTTAAAAGAGTAAGACTACTCAAAAAACCTTGAGACACATATGAATAAGTTTTTGAAACATGAACAGTGAAGGAAAGAGGCTTGTTTTGTACAGTGATCATCACTCAAAGTGTTTCAGAACAACATTAGCTAACAAACACAGAGAAGATGATGTGAAAATTTAAGAAGGTGGTTATGGATTAGGGGCACCTAAACACCTTTCCTAATTAACTTTCTTAAACAGTTACGCCATTTATAATTAACATATTGCCTGATAAAAAAAGAATTGTGACAGAGTGAGAAGTGGTTACTATTTTTATGAAGCTCAAGTTCTCAACCCAGGAGGTCACTGCAGGGACATGGGCAGAGGGAAGGCAGGAAGAAACTGCCACAAAGCTCTTCTAACTAAATGAGATGGACATGAAGAGAAAGCATGAATGATCATCAAGTGTTCCCAACAGCAGACACATTGACCAAAGCTAACAGGTGGCAGGCTCAAGACAACCAAAAAAGTAGTTCTTCGGATCACATGTATTAACTGAAACTTCTCGCTGCACGATAATGTAGGTGCTAAAATGTGGCACAGGCTCAAGGTCTAATTGAAAAGGTACATGGAGATTGAATCAATTTGGGGCAATTAAAAAGACATTTTCACTAAAAAAACAACTTTGTGGCAGAGCCCCAGGCTATTTGGAAGCTGAGAGAGTCTTTGAAAGAAGTAGCATGATATGCTTCCCCTATTGTTCCATACCTCCCTAAGAATCAGCTCCTGACCACTGTCAAAGGTTGAGTGCAGGGCTAGCTGGGTCTTTGCTCCAGGGACTGTTTTCGTAGACATATTCTAGGAAAGTGTACTCTGATAGGAAAGAAGAGACCGATCGCCAGTGTGACTAAAAAGGTATATTTGGCAATTGTTTTCAAACTAATATGCTTTGTCTTGCAGCTTTACATTGATGGAGAAGCCTGAATGGCACTTACTAATTTTAAAGTCCTGGAGCATTACAGGGCAGCTACCATCCTAATGCAAACTACACACTACACTACAGAGTCATAGTATATATTTGTGTAAATCCCTAAGGCTTCCTAAAGTTTCCAGTTTCGTACTCACCCACACCTGTGAAGAATTTGCCATGCTATCTCCAGTCTATGGAATGGTCAGTGTAAGGGAGTGAAATTACAAAATTTCTAAGTCAACATTTTACTATGATGTCACAGATGCTCTGGGAGAAAAGGCCAGGTTCCACCTACCTGCAATCATTCGGTAAATCCTATAGAGGGTAGAGGAAAAAGAAAGCAAAATAAATCCGTGCTGATGTTTCAATCTTCATTTCTTTTTAAACCGGAGACTTGTTAGTCTTGGGGAAGTACCTACAGTTATCAACACCAAACTGTACAGAATGGCTGCATGCTTCTACTGGAATGTCCTTAAGAACTGGCAATAGACATCACTATCCTAAACAGGCATAAACAGTGGTTTGCATGGCACAAATCTCTGAGAGAACAGTTATCTGGCTGACAAACATGGCTTGCTGAATTGCAAAGGAGAAAGACTTTAATGGCAGGCTAAAGACAGGCTGACATAGTACAATGCTCCGCAGGTTTGGATTCTGCTCATTACAGTACACAATGGAAACTGTTGCTATGGCACTCTAACCTTTTTATTTCAGCATTGAAGAAAAACTCTCTTACAGGAGAGAAATCAAAATATTTTAGGAAATAGAGAAGCTTATAGTTTTTTTAAAAGTATTTAGCTACTTAAAGATGAAGATATTTACTTTTGAAAATTCCTAGTTGGTGTCATACTGCATCTTTTACTGCCCATCTTCAGTGTGTCTACAGATATCTAACCTATATGGGAGAAGGAGAAGACTCATCAACACCCTTTCTTGCTGCTCTGCAGCAAGAACAATTGGGAAGATCCTTCCTTTCCACATCTATCCAACAACACTCTCATGATTTTCTCTTAAAATTTGACACTGTCTTCAGTGCTGCAACTAACAAATATATGTAATTTGCAAAAATTTGACTCTTACAACAAAAGGGATTTCTACGTAATGCATGGGGAAAACCTTGACTACATGTCCCATCTTTTCTCTCAAAGCTCAAAGACCAATAAAAAAGCAGTACCTTCCCTTTTATTTATTTTTTTTTTAATTAAAGTTTTGGGATATTTAGGCTATATTCAAGCTGAATTCACAAGAATGATGAATGACAGATGACTGAAAGAACAGAAAATATGTATTAATTTTCCTCTGGAAGCCCTAGGATTAGAATAGGTCTGTTTTCATCTTTGCTGTTTAACTCACTTTAGCTTTGAAGAAAGGAAAAGAGCACTTCCTGCTGTACTTTTAAACTAAAATAAAGAAGTACATTTGTTTGACAGAGGCTTTGAACTGGTAAAAAAGTACCCTCAGTTTTATAAACTATATTACAGTTTATTGTCACGATACTAGAGTGCTGCTTTGTTCTTCAAAATCCTCTGGGATGAGTTCACAGGGTGAGAAGCTCCATAAATATGCATGTGGCGGCAGTGTGCCTTGTGTTTCTAAATTAAATGTTTATGTCATTCAGAGCTCCAAACATTTCAGCTTCTATAGAGCTGGAAAGCATGATATGTAGCCCAATGATATATACTATACACTGAAAAGTACCAGAGAAGCCCATTTCCTCCCACTGTTTTGAAAAACTATTAGAAGAAAAAAGAAATCTGTCTTGAATTAGACCTATGGAAGACTCAGAGATAACATTGTTAAGAATTTTCAAGTGAGTTTCCCAAGGGGATGAAATATTACCTTCTCCAGAAACAATGTTTTCAATCCCAGGAGGACACAAGAAGTAACATGTTCCCATCATCAACCTCTTGGGTCCCTACATTAATTTATCGGTGTCTGATACCTTGTGATAGGAGTATAAAATAAACACCATGAAAAATCATTATTTCTAAAGGAAAGAAGGCGAAGGCGCAGTCACTGACATATTCAGCTATAATGAGAAACAGTGAAGATACTGACCTTGGGATGTATCAATTGATAAAGTCAAGTAAGCACAGAAAATTTGAGGGACATACTTAGAAATAGCATACTTCGGAATGCCAAAGTGAGTGATACTTTTTTCTCTATAACTATAGAGAGACCGGATGGGTATTACATTAAACTCTGGAGCTCTTCCTTGGAAGTTCAGTACCATTACAATGCATTACTAGCTATAATAAACATAAGCCATGTGGCCACCTGATATTTAGCAAAGTAGTTTATTTCACATTGGTCTGATATATGCCAATTTACACCAAATGGTAGTCAAGCCCACTGATGATCTGTATAGCCTAGAAAGCTTCAGAGTACTCCCAATTCCCCGTGAAGAGTTAAATGAAAGCTAAAGAGGAAAGCACGCTCTGTGCAAAGACCACAAATTTACCAGGTATGCCTTTGGTGTAAATCATCACCGATGTTTCTGCACCTCCAACTGAGGAGGATCTATCTGTAACTTTCTATAGCCTGCGAGCAAAACAGCTGGCTTCACCATGTCCTTTGCCTGCTGAGGTACACAAAGGATGACTTCTTGCTACTGATGGCTACAGTTACGCAGTGTGCCATGATGAACGTTGTGAGGTGTATTCCCACATCTGCATCTCGCATGCGCAGCTCTAATGCACCTAACAAACAGTAGGAATATATTTTTGTACTTCGAATAGACAGCTGTTCAGTTGTGCAATCCTTTAGGCATCGAGGCTCAACCCAACACCCACTGACAATTAGCCCATTTAAAGCCAGGGAGAAGCAAAGCATGGGAAAATGTGTGCAAAGCAGCCACACGTCCTCCACCGCACATGTCCTCACAGTATATGCCCTGCGACCAGGAAAGTATTACCTTACCTTTCAGGTGAGTTGATCATAAAACTGTGTTTGCCCACTGTGCTGTCCTTCTCTTTTTCATTCTGGGCCCATTACTGTGAATCAACAAAAGAGTCAGGCTGACGGGATTTAGCCTGCAGATGTATTTGGAAGGTAAAAACTGGCTGTTTTAATTCTATTCTAGGCTCAGAAAGAAAGAGAGGCCAGAAGAACAGCCAGCTGAAGGTATGTATGGTTAATTCCTCAGTATTGTTACTTTCTTAATCAGGAAAGAAGAGTCCTGCTTGCACCTGGAATGTTTGAACACAAAAAAGAATTGGTAAGTGTTTGAAAAAGCTGAATTGTGTTCCAGAGGAATAGGAATTTCCTCCTACCAATGCAGGACTAAACATGCTAGAAAACTCTAGACCTTACTGAAGAGAAAAAATTCTCTGAAGCTGAAACGTGACCAAGAACTGCTGCAGAGAAAAAATTAGAATTGCATTGTAAAATACAAACCATTCTCTCTTCTTAATAGCAACTGGGATGTGATTTTTTTTTTTTTAACACTTTCAAATTTTGTCCAGTTTCAGAAATGTTGGAGTTTTAGAGAGGTTTTTTGCCATTAACTTTACTGGGTACAGGAAGGAGGAAAGAACAAGACAAACAGCAGATTGTAGAAGATTTTTGCATAATTTTGGAAGATGGAAGTGTTTCATTTTGAGTCCTGCAAAATAACCAAGTAAAAACGCATTTTAAATGTCATTACAAAACAGATACACTTTTCTTAATCATCTCTATAGTAGGAACTCTGAAAGCGCTCAGATTGGAGCTCTTGTTCATAACATTCCACATCAAGATTCTACTTAATGAAATCATCCAGACTAATTGTAAGATGCTGGATTTTCTAACTGTAAACAAATGTAATAGTGAGAAGTTGTTACAGCTATTTTTCATTGATAGGTCTCAAAGCACGATACGTTCATTAATTATGGACTAACGCAATCTAATCTGCTTGAGAACCCATCCCGAACAAAATCAGAATAGCTTGCAGAAACTTAAACTCCAAGTGAGTAACTTAATGTTTTATTTCAAAGACATTATCATAGTTTACAGACAGAACCTTTCTGTGGTGTTACTAATTTTAGCAACTGCTCTAAGGAAAGAAGGCTTTAAACTGCTAATTGAAATACATGATTTACACAGCAGCATTCACAAAACACGACTCAGAGTGCTTTCTGAAAAACACAATGCAAATGCTTAAGTGCTTGAATACCAAAACCAAAGAGAAAATTCTGGAAAAAGTCCTACAAGGATAAATGCATATAGAAGATAGGAGTTCATTACATTATTTCACGTTTAAATTGGCCTGGGCATTGGGACAGTTTCAGTCTCAACAGAGGTCCTAGCCTGTTGGATATCTCTGCATCACAACTTTGTTAGCTTCACCAAAGCTCCCTACAGGCACCTGGACCCATCTGGCATGTACAATAGAAAGCATGCTGCGAAATGCAAAGCAGGATGTTAAGCTTCCTGGTTCACTGAAAAACAAGTCAGCCAACAATTCCTTTTTCACACTGCAATTAGAAGAGAGTTACCTGAGCAGAAGGTTATTTCATGTTTTTCTATGGGTACACAGTGCAAGAGCCCTGAAAGTGGGAAAAACAGAGATCGCCAAGCAGATACTCTTGGTTGATGTAGTTGGCTGTGTAAGGTGATACAGATGGGTGCAGCATATGATTTTGAAGAAAAACTTAAAAACCTACTTCTCTTTGCTTGTCTTTAGAAGTCAAAAAAATACAAGCCTTGCCTATACTCCAAATGGATCTAACGACATTTATCACTACAATATCCCTAGCATTAGAAGATGATTAGGATATAAGGTTACAAAATTTTTATATGTGTACAGCTACAAGCGTGCTTGGGACTGTACCATCGATCAGTAAAGAAAAAAAAAGGCAAAAAAGCAAGCAGCTAAACAACCCACAGCTGTAATAAACACAGGCATACTGATAGAAAGACCACATTTGGATAATACATCGGAGTGTGTACTTGTGCTGTTAAGAATTTCCTGAAACTCTGCTGAAATCTAACGACGAACTGCACGTATATGCCCAGGTGACTGAAATGCAGAGAAAGATGTGTTTGCATAACCAGCTCCTGAGGACAGCCTTTTGCAAATCCTACTACTAAGAGGAGAGCAAGGATTTATCCGGTCACACTCTAAGGGCCCTAAACTGCCGACTGGTTCCTGGGAAAACCCGGTGTGAGATCCACACCACAGTCTGTAGCAGAGCCCAAAGAGGAATTTAAAGTAGAAGCACTGTGAAGAGTAAAATGATTCCATCAACTTGAGTATGGTTTTCTAAGTGTCTCATAGCTAATTATGAATTGCAAGTTTATATTTCTCCCAGCCCTGGCAGAATACAAATTAACTGCTAGCTTGTACCTGCTGCTGTAACCCGAGGTACCTCAGGTTCCTAAGCAAAAAATGAAAGGAAGGAAGGAAAGCAAAACCACAACAATTCATGCACCTAATATATATATATATACACACACACAGACAGGTAAAAAGTATTGTACGTATGTATATTGTTACATGCATACACTGCATTTTATTCTTTCAGGCTTTACAGGGGCTTACTGGGATGCAATTCAAACATTTTTAAGCACGTTACTTTAGACAGCGTTCAGTGCAGCAAGAAATGAGAAGGCAGGAAACCATGTATAGGTTCAGAGTAGCTTATCTCACTTGGTCCCATCAGATCTGCGATATCATTTAGCAAGAACTCAAAAGTGCCACCTTTGCCTTGGGAACTTCTTTGCTTATATTAAGAGGAAGACATGATGCAAGGTTCGAGGTGATGGCTAAGGGATAACTGAACTTAATGCTCTGATTTATTACCAAGTCAGTATTGCAGACAAAGAAGGTAGGGATACTGTAAAAAACGTGGTTTGCACGAATTCTGCACACTTCTGTCCTGATAGAGTCAAATTCTTCAGCCTGTGAGAAAACCAGGTGAGAAGCCAAGGCAACAGTAGCACAACACTCACTAGCAGAGCCTAGAACTCCAGAGAGACGATAAAATGTATATGCAAACTAAGAAAATTGTACATACAGCACCTCAAATACCAATTCATTTTGGTCTTAGAGTAGGAACGATCTGTGACATTTACAGGTTTCTCTTGACGAATGAGGCCCACTTCAATTTGGGGCTAGCACATTTCAGACAACTCTGTTCATCTTATGAGTAAGTGTTACTGAACTAGTACAAGACTTCACAGAGCAACTTTGCCCATTTCTCTCACCGCGTCAGACTGCTGGGTAATATGTAATTAATTACCTTCTGGACATGTCTGAGTTTGACCATTGGTGTCAAGCCTAACTCCTTCAATCATCTGTCTTGATGTCATGATACATGATCAGCATCAAGGAATAGTTTCTTGTCTGGGCAACTGCTCAAATCACCTCACTTTTACAAATTAGAAAACCCATACACATTATTGTGGTTCATGTTTCTGACAAAGATCATCTGTAATCTTAGAGATGTCAAACTGACTACCTGCTTATACCCATCTCATTTTTCTTTCAGCATCACCAAGTCTACACAATACTGTTTTTACAGGATGGGGGGGAAAGTATGCCTACAGTGGCATTCAGACTCCTAGGTGCAAGAGTATTTTAAGTGACATTTTGGTAACACCTATTCAGAAATGAGGCATCTAACACTGCAGTTCAGTGACTGTTTCTTAACTCTGCATCATTTTTATTGACAATGAACATCTACCATGTGCAACAGTAACTGTGAAAGTTTTTCTGAGGGACAAGGATAAGGAAGACATCGAACACAACATGCACACACACAGAGAAAAAAAAAGTTAAATTCTCCTGTTATGGACTCAGATGTTTCAAGGCATAAAATCATTTTAATGGACAATAAAACTGAGAAATTGTTGGTATGAGGCAAATCCTCCTCTCCAAGGTCTCTTTATAGTCATTGTATTAAGTTTCAAAGTACTTCCATGAATCAGAGGCATTAAAGATTGCTAATGCTTATTTTCCTAGCAGTATAACAAACCCTTGAATATTCCCCATGGCACTGCATCATGACTACAAGATAACACCTTTGTTGGTGGTCTATAACACCCCTAATGAAAGTATTTTTTCCTTCACTCAGCATTTAAGTTTATGAGGGAACTACTGTTAGAATCAGAGAATCATTAAGGTTGGAAAAGACCTCCAAGATCATCGAGTCCAACTGTCAACCAAACACCACCATGCCCACCAAACCATGTCCCTAAGAGCCTCATCTATGCATCTTTTAAATACTTCCAGGGATGGTGACTCCACCACTTCCCTGGGCAGCCTGTTCCAAGGCCTGACCACTCTTTCAGTAAAGAAATTTCTCCTAATGTCCAATCTAAACTTCCCTTGGCACAACTTGAGGCCATTTCCTCTCATCCTGTCGCTAGTTGGGAGAAGAGACCAACCCCCACCTCATTACAACCTCCTTCCAGCTAGTTGGAGAGGGCAACAAGGTCTCCCCTCAGCCTCCTCTTCTCCAGGCTAAACAACCCCAGTTCCCTCAGCCGCTCCTCATCAGACTCCAGGTTCTCCAGGCCCTTCACCAGCTTCGTTGCCCTTCTCTGGACACGCTCCAGCACCTCAATGTCCTTCTTGTAGTGAGGGGCCCAAAACTGAACACAGTATTTGAGGTGCAGCCTCACCAGTGCCGAGTACAGGG
>VZTQ01010942.1:90241-177660 GCA_013400755.1 Pelecanoides urinatrix
ACCCTCGGGTGGATCCCATCTGGCCCCATAGACTTGTGAGGGTCCAGGTGGCATAGCAGGTTGTTAACATCTTCCTCTTGGATTATGGGGGGTTTATCCTGCTCACTGTCCCTGTCCTCCCGCTCAGGGGGCTGAGTACCCTGAGGACAACTGCTCTGACTATTGAAGACTGAGGCAAAGAAGGCGTTAAGTACCTCAGCCTTATCGTCGTCCTCGGTGGCAACGTTCCTCCCGCATCCAATAAAGGATGGAGATTCTCCTTGGCTCTCTTTTCGTCATTAATATACTTGTAAAAACATTTTTTGTTGTCTCTCACGACAGTGGCCAGATTGCGTTCTAGCTGGGCTTTTGCCTTTCTAATTTCCTCTCTGCATGACCTAACAAGATCCCTGTACTCTTCTTGAGTTGCCTGCCCCTTCTTCCACAAGTGATAAACTCTTCTTTTTTTCCTGAGTCCCAGTCAGAGCTCCCCATTCAGCCAGGCTGCTATCTACCTACTGAAATTCATACCAGCTTAACAAAGCTTTTAGCACATGCTATCTGTAGGTAACCCTAGTCTTATGCTCTGCTGCTCTTTAAATAGTGATATTTTTGTCTTAATCTACTTGGCTTTATCCATTCACAGTTATTTAGACTCAGGTTTCTATTCACATTGACTGTTAGTGACACGCAGAAGTAAAGCAAAGTGCGATCAGTCACCATTAGAATGGTTGAGCTGGAAGTGCAAATATTTGTGCATCATCACCAATTCCCTATAACCAGCCCAAACTATTTATGTGGGCTGCAGCAACAGAAACTTAGTTTGTAACAAGTCTGTGTTATTTACAACTTGATATAAAGCAAAAATATCAGCCTCATCCACCTCTCCAGTTTGACATCCTGGCTCCACACAACCACGTTACAAGCCTTGCTCCATGCGAAGTTCACCCAGGGGCAGGAGCGAACAGCGTGGGTGAGGCCTGCAAGCAGCAGCACTCAAGACTAGGACAGGAGAACTGATTTGCACCTCATCATTTTGGACATGGACAAAGCTAGTATGAGGCTGTCTGCACTTGACCATGTGAACACAGCTCCCTAAATTAGCAGGGTTCAGTAGTCACCATTCTGAATAAGTGAAATTGAAACATTCCCAAGTGTGTTTTTCAAGATTTTCGTAAATAGCAGTAAGAAAAAAATACATTACAAAGAAAATTCCAGTGAGAGAGCAGTGTGTGAGGATCATGTCTGCACCCAAGCCCTAAGAAAACACTGTGAAACTTAAACGTTACACACCCTCAAGGCAGAAGTTATTATCTGGGGAATGGGAAGGTGTGGGAGAGCTGTTGTCTTCACGTGTTAGTAGTTAAACATCAGTCCACTATTCTTAAAAATCTTTTAGAGTGAACCTGTTACTCCTCTCAGCAACCAATTTGCTCCCATGAGAATCTCTGACTTCAATAATCATGCTGGTGAGCAGATACACTTTTGGCATAACTTTTCCAAGTAATGGCTAAAATTTATGAGAGATGTTAAGCATGTTAAAATTATAATCTAATCAAAAGAAAGCACAAGGCATTTAGCCAAAATAATATGTTGTTTGAGATACTTATCCCTAAATAACTCTCTCCTGATGACCCAGTGGGGAAAATTCTTTATTTTAAATGAGTCTTTTGAAAGGAATGGCGCAGGGGAAAAGAAGCCACAGAAGGAATAACAGCTTTCCACTTATTTTCATGAGCATCAGATCAGATTCAGGCTAAATAAAAACAAGCAAACCATTAAAAAAAAAAACAACAACCCCAAATATACACAAAAGCACCAATTATTACTTTGTGTCACATGTGAACAAATACCCCTTAAGCTTGAAACAACCAGCAATGTTTAGGAAGGTATAATATTCACCATTATATCACAATGCAATGAGGTCTACTTGTTCTGCTAATAAATCATGTTGCTTTAGATGCAGCTGGCAGCTGGAGTCCAGGGCAAGGTTTTCTATGAGGTTTCATAAGCAGAAAAAGGAGGTCAAGAAACATATTAGAGTTTGATTCAGTCAGGTGTGGTAAAAAGCCAAAAAAGGAACCCCCTGTTCCACCCCAAAAAACCTCCACCCCCACCTTTTCTTTTTTTTAATTTTGTACCAAATAGACAAATTTAAATTATTTCTCTGATAGTGTTTAGTTGCTTCTTCATCAGAAGTTTATTTGCCTACATTGACCTATAATAGTCATGCCAGCTGTCTACCAACCCTCATAAACAGCCCTCCTACTAGGATCAAGTATGTTTGTGTTAACCTCCTTCATGTGTTGTTTGAAAGAAAACATTCCCCACAACCTTTTTCCAAACTGCAATTTCTTAAAACAGCAGTATCTGACGTTTTCAGACTGCCTGCTCTTCATATTGCCCCCATCAGACACCACAGCAGGTAATTTCTTCTGGTCTTCCGTTCTGTGGTTTCACTTAGTAACAGAAAACAGTGTTTAGGTGGAAGATGGAATCTCCCAGTCTCTGCTAAGAAGATCAGTAGCTGCTGGCAGGAGCCCCTGCTCTTCCTGGAAAAGGGAACTTCGTTCCTACTTCTCTTTAACCTTATGTACCTTCTTCAAGTCCTCTCAACAGTTTGGGCTCTCTCATCAGGTCTCTCGGGATTTTCTCTTAAGGAGGGAAGGGAAATAAACCCCAAACAAACCTTTCAATCTTTACTTGCCCTCTGCTTCCCTCACAAGCAACTCTGGCCTTTGCTGTTCCTATCTTAAGAGATGATCCAATAAAGCCTCTTACCTGGAAAGTACTGGTAAGGCTAAGCACAGTACTGCTTACAGGGCCAGTTCATCTTAAAACACACAACCATTGTAAGCAATTAAATAAACAAACAAACAAGTACTAATTAAAGCAGTATCAAGAGTCTTTTCAGCAGCAACATTAAAAGTACAATAACTATTTTACGATGATCCCCTTTGAAGGTCACATTCAGATCAGGGAACTTTTCTCATGGAGAGTTTAGGCTGGCCATCTAAAATTGATTTAAAATAAGAAAAGTCGATTTGAAACTGGAGGATGTTTAGGATGGATTTCTAATGTACAGATAGGAATTAATTGTCTCCCATTGATACTCTAATTACATTTTAAACTCCTGTTAAAAAAAAAAAATCTACTGCAGAACTGGGCTGATTTGATGCTAAAGTGTCTACAGCTAAAGGAAACCAATGTATCTCATTAATATTGTATAGAGTTTCTAAAGCACAGATTTCAAATATGCGTTAGGTTGACAAAAATAATGGGCTAACACAGAGACCTCTGTCAGGCAGAGTGTAAAAAGATGCTGGAAAAGCTTCCCTGCCTTGAACCTGAGCATAGTGTACCAGGAAAAAAATGTTCCTAGTCTTCAGTAAGCAACCCCATAGTGCATAACTATTGCATATCCAATTGAAACTAAAGAATAAAACGGGGACAGATTAGTAGGATTACCTTTATATATATATAAATATACATATATATTGCATAAATAAGTAAATATATATACTATAGCACTTCATCAACCTATTCAAGTGCAGGCATTCCACCCCTAGAAAGAATGTTTTCAGATATTTTAGCATGATAATCAAACACAGCTAAAGCTGGACACTAGGAGTTCAGAGCCCAGTGCTATAATGCTGTGTATTTTGAGAAGTTCTTCACGAGGGGTAGCATGGTGAGAAAACATTGGAGGAGGGAAGTATCTTGTGCCTATGATCTCAGCTTGATTAGGCTGGCTGGCTGCCCAACCTCCCACCGGCTATCTATGACTAGTCCTTAGCTTTTCTATCTTCTTGAGACTACCTGTAAATATGCCTCTTATAATAAAAGAAATGGTGGTGAGGGTACTATCTTTTGAACAGTGTAAACAGTGTAAACAGTGTAAAAGGAGAAAGGTGAAACTGTTTCAGATTTATTGATCAGAGTATTAAAGCCTGAGCTAGGGAAACCAAACAAACAACACAAATCCAAATTCTTGCAAAATGTGCATCTGGGGTTTTGACATAAGCATCAATGCAATGTATCACCCAGCCTGAATATATTATGGAATAGTCTATGGTACTGAAGTGGCTCAGTTAAAACAGATCACAGTAAGGGTCGTTCATATCTTTCTACACCATCACAGTTTAATTTGCTAGTCTGTCAATGGAACAGCGTGTGTGTGTCTCAGCTTAGCTGGGGAAAAATAGCTATTTGGTCAGGTAGATCAAATTTCAGAACCCAGATTAAGCTTCAGTCTAAATGCATTGAAGTTAAATTAGATAGCCAATAAATTAGGTTGCAAAGAGCAAATATTAAAATACCAGTGCTTAGCAACAGATAGGAGAGAGCAATGCAAGAACTTCTTGGAAAGAAGGCATTTGGCTGAAAGGTGATTTATGTCTACAGGTCTATGTGCCACTTGGCAATTTCCCCTACTACAGGTGCGCACTTTGGAGTTAGAATGACAGCTCTTGGCTAATGAGGTTTCCTAGTTAGGAAGTAGATTAACCTTTCAGAGAGAAGTTTCTTGGTGATGTCACCATCTGTCTCGAGCATATTTGCATTGAAATAGATCATGTAGGTTATTCTCATTATGACAACTGAGCAAATAATTTGCAATGAATAAAGTATTCAGTGCTGGTAAGCCTAAGCAGTCGAAGAAGCACTTGTAATCTTATCTCCAGTTTCAAAAGCTCCAGTTTCTAAGCACTGAACCTTTGTTTTTTACAGGCATGCAGCATTTCAGCAAAAACCAACCAAGCAAAAAAACCTCAACCCACAACAGAGTGATCCAGGCAGCAATGGTCACAGGTTAAATAACTATTAACAGGCATCATCTCAAAGCCCAGAGAACATTAAGCAAAAAAACCCCGAAACAAATTAATAAACAGAAGTCTGGCCTGTGTTTCTTTCTGCTCAAGTAACAGCCAGCACCAAGTGCAAATCTAAAGATATCAATTAATTATCAGATTATCCTTTTTCTTCCCAAAGTTTCCTTTCTTCCTGATTTCCAAAATTCTTCTGTAGTTGCTATTCTTTGCTTGGTTCCAGTTTTTCAGATAAGTATAATTTGTTTATTAGTAGGTTAATTTTTCATGCCCTTCCACAACCAGAACTTATTTACAAGCTCAAAGTCTGGTCTTGTGAGCATTCATTTATAGGATTCAAGCTAGAAATTTCAAGGCACAGCTATAAGTGACAGCTTGGCTTAGTGAATTATCAATATCCTCATTTCTGTGTGCCTGGAGAGGAGGATGGAATTGGGTGTCCAAACCTGGCATGGCCTGGGGAAGTGGTACCTCCTGAAGGGGTCTAGTGGCCTGCACAGACTGTCACTCCCATAGGGCTCATCTAGACAGGCTGCTACTGAGCATCCCCAGCACAGAGCAGTACCTACATGGCCCAGGGTAGCCCAAAGTGGTTTGCTATAGCTTAAGAAAAGTGATCGGAATATAAATCCATATTTTAGGGAGAAGGAACACAGGAATCTGCTCACAGTAAATTCAAAGTGGTCTTTGGACAGCAGTGGAGGCTGACAACACAAATTATCAATGCATGCACAGTACAACTTCATGTATTTTCCAAGTAGCTTCTGGGTATTCGAACACTGCAACAGTGACAGATGATTTCTCAGCAGGTTGTCTTCAGAAATCTTCAGAATACCTTAACATTTTGAAAGATAACCAACACCATCATCTGTGCTTAAAGAAGTCAGTACTGTGCCTTGATGGCTGTATCTTGCCTCCTTCATTTTTCCGCCTTCCTCCAGTGCCAAGCTTACGTTTAACCAATTTTCAATCATCTTCTTGCTCTGTTTCACAGCTTCCACACATACAGCTCTGGTAACTTATAGAGAGCTCTATTCCTACATTTGTCAGGTTAATTTATATATTTTTCCATGACAGAACAATTAGTTGTTAATGTGCATGTTTCTTGTTTTGTAATAGACAGGAGAGACTTAATTGAAAATATGCTAATTTTGAAATGAAATGTTATTTTTAGAGTTGCAAATGCATTTAGACTAGCCACTTTATTACAACTAATTACATGAGTTCTCAGAGATAAAGTCTGCTGGCAAGTAAGTTAGGCTGCCATCATCTCTATTGGTTTAATCTGGAACACAGGTTTTTCAGTGCTGCCTGGGGGTCATCTTCCCTTTATCCTGCACAACTGGCAAAGTAGTGAACGTCATTATAGAATCACAGAATAGTTGAGGTTGAACAGGACCTCTGGAGGTTTACAGTCAACCCCGCCCTGCACAAAGGAGCATCTGCTAAAGCAGGTTGCCCAGGGCCTTGCCTACTTGGGTTTTTAAAACCTCCATGGATGGAGTCTCCACAACCTTACTGGGCAACATCAATTTCTAACCCCTCTTTTTTTTTTTTTAAACACGATGACAAGATTTATAGGGAATATAATTTTATATTTTAGCAAAAGTTCCTAGTTTCCATTAAACTAGGATCTTTGATAAGAAGAGGTCGTTCAGGGTTTACAGTAGGAGGATGTTCTAGTCCTACAATAGCTATATAAATAGCTAGTGAGGCAGACGAATTTATGTATTTGAATAAACATTTATCTCACCCACTGTGCACATCACACTTTGCATCTCTCTTCTCTTTATATTCTTAATTTGGTACCTGTTCTTCAGAGAAAATCATCCTTAAGCTGCCGGTATGCAATGAGAAAAAGAATTCCCTTTTGCCAGGCCATAAACAGACACCTGAAAATTAATGAAGGCACAACCCCGAAACAACAAAATACTACTAATGTGTCCACCAGAGACTTTGTTTCCACATTTTTCTACAGTCAGGAATTTGCAAAAGATCCGAATGTCTGTTACATGGCCCTAGTGGAGCCCACAGCACAGGGCTGCTTTAGATGAAGGCGGCATTTCTGCTTTTTCTTTTGACATTCATTAGGCTAAATCAAGTGATAAATCTGTGGGTAGACCTAGCGGACTAACTATTTCAATCTTTCACCTTCTTAGGATTTCTTATCATGAAAAAGAAAAATGTTTCATGCTGTAAATGGTGAGTTTGTTGCAGTACCATGAAAACCATTAAGCCATATTTACAATTTGTTGTATCTGAATGGACATAACAGTTTCCTATTTGCTATATGACATAGCATTGAATCCTGAATTGAGCTCACAGGAACATGGTGTAGACAGGATGACTAATCCAGCCCAAATTCTCACTGGTATCACCAATGNTGCAAGATGTGTGGAAAAGTCCTAGATGAATTGTTTAAATTCTCTTTTTCCTAGGCAACAGCTGTTTGCCCTTATTTGAGAGGAGACAGAGATATCCAAGGGGATTTAGCTGAAAGGGATCATGCAGCCCAGGAAACAGCAAAAGAGACAATCTTAATTTGGCTGTATGCAAGTTGTAGGTGAAGGGCAATGGAGCAAAAATATGTTCCTTGCTTAAACTGCACTAGCGATTTGCTCCCCAGTTTTTTCTTCTTTCCCCTTATTATTAGTAGTAGATTTGTGCAGGCACCAATTCAGAATGGCTGATGGGATGTATGAACTTGTCAATGATAGCTGAGATTTCAGTAGAAGATGGTTGATGTGGAAATTTGTTTCACTAAACCTGTACTGGAACTAATAGGGAACAGAGAGGGAGGAAGGAAAGAAGCCAAGCGTTCCTGGAACTAGTAGATTATCTTTATGACCAAGAAACTCAAGAGGCAACAAGTTTATTAGACACACCATTATTACCAAATGGATATATTTTCTTGATCCCCATTCTAATTTATCGTGAGCAAAAAGCAGCTGCGCCATTAAGTGTAGAGAAAAAGCCAATGAGATGCAAATATGCAAGCGACTAATTACCAGGCAGGCAAAAGAGCTTCTATTTTGGTCTGTTGAACGGGGGATTAATTTCTTGTAATGGAAGTGAAATCTGCCAGATCAGGCTCCTGTTATAACCCATTGCCTTCAGATTCTCGCTGAACCATCCTGCACGCCTGCACTGAGCACTCTGTGTCAGAGGCTTTTATCCACACATGGCGCAGTCCCCAGCACTCTCTGCCACGGGGTCTGATTTAAAAAAAGGCACGTTTCTTGATGGCTGGCACTGGGTAGTCCCTCGACAGGTTGTTTGAACTAGAGTCTAAAAAGAAGAAAAGAAAGCAAACACCTCTGAGGTGTATATTTTCTTTGGATTAAAGACAATCAATGCTCATTTAACTCATGTTCTTAATCTATTCAGTAGTAATCACTTGATGTTGAAGTGATGCACATCAATAGATCCGAGAAGGGGAACAAAAAATTTGTTCACGTTCTCCTTTTTCAAAGACTTGGACCTTCAAAGAAATAGCCTCATTTCAGGCGAGTTTCATTGTAATTTTGCTGTCACACTAAATCACTGATGGAATAATACACTCTAATACACTAGATTTATGAGGTTTTCTTAACTGCACTTACTACTGTATGTATGAACTGTACTAGTTTTAATCCTCTCTCAAGTACTCTGGCTATTTAAGGGTACATATAATCTTTTTATTGTGGTTTTTTTTTTCTTTTAAGTCTATTAATTTGTAAAAATTAGCTTACTAAGTAAAACAAGCAACATTGCAAACATTTCATTAGAATTTTGGAGTTTTAGGAAAGTGCAAAATATCATCGTAGCAGATTTGAACCGTTTTACCTGGAACCACTGCAATTAAGATTTTGCCCAGTTCGCATGAAATCTTTTGGGTTTGTGAGTTTTTCTGGTTTTTTCCCCACTCCATCTGAGATCACTGCATAACCCTTTAGCAAGCAGGGGTCAGGCTACCGGAGCTGCAGATTACCACATCCATTGGGCATTTCCCTACCTTTCTGGCTGGACGCACACCTGCAGCACCTCTCAAGTTTGTGTTAACATAAACATGAGAGAGGAAATAATGATTATGGCTTTTATGTACCTCAAAAATTTTAATGCTAGAGATTTGAGGCCCAGAGGATTCACCATGACATTGCAAACGTACCCCAGAACAAAAAGGTAAGTCACAGTGCCATGTGTTCACTCAGTGGTGTCAACTGCTAAATTTTCTAGGCAAGACTTTCAAAAATACACGGTGGCCAAGTCTCACCCTGAAATACTGTCCTGTAGTCTTAACTAAGATTACCCTCCTTTCTGTCTGTTACTCTGCAACGTGTTACTCGCTGTACAGAGGCACCTCTGACCCAAGTGTTGCAGCAATCACAGAATATGAAGTCTCACTCCTGCCAGGAAAAGCAGATTTCAGTTCTACCGCACTGCAGTCTCTGCATATGCAAAGAAGTGGCTCAAGAGAGCACAAAGCAGTTCATGCAACAGGATAGTATCAAGCCCCATTCACAGTAATAGCAGATCCGCTATAGAAATGACAACTGAAGTTTTTACTTTAGTTCAGAAGCACACCTAACCACATGCTTGTCTCACACAAGCTGATGAAGCTTAAACCACTTATTTCTGTGCTACGCCAAATTAATCTATGTAGAGTATTATTACTCAAAAAATTTAATAAGACAATTACAAACAATTTCTTAGACTATCAGTCTTAACATGAAAACCCAAAGTTAGTGATAAGAGACAGTAGTTAAAATATATTCATAATTTTTGAAACCATCCGGGTGTCATATCATCTCTATTTACAGTACAGTTTTAGACAAAGTACATGGCATTTGAAAGTAATATTCTGCTTGAAACCATTAGAAATAGCATCAGATTCTTGAAAAATGATAAACTAAATCTTTCACCCTTTGAGTATATGCATTCCCTTGAGAAGTGGAATGGTGTAGTATGAAATCTCTGTAATTTGCCATCATTTTCCATAGATTTTTTTTGCCTGATGTACATCTGTTTTTCTCTGCTATTTAATCTTGTTTTGCATTACCTCCTCTTCTTTTCCATAAATCTTATCTGCAGATAAATTACTATCCCCAGGATCTCAATGTCTGAGAAATTTTCTTCCTTTCACACTTAAATTAAAAACTTGATTTGGAAAACTAACTCAAAACTTGGAAAGCAGAGATTAAACAAAGCTTAGCCCAGATGTTTGCTTAGTTTATTTATTTTATTTTTGTTTCAGGTTTTGGCCCAATTCTTTGCCAAGGGAACTGCCAAAAATGGGACAAGGTAGTATATAAACAGAATTTTTCAGGGCACTAGTACAGAATAACAGGCTGGACCATATCAAAGTTTTAAACTATCTGGAGGAATAACAAGGTGGTAAAGCTTGTCATCTGCACAGAGATGTTCAACTTCATACACTTCTACAGAACAACAAGCATCCAGAGCAAGATACCGATTTTCTGCTTTAAGAACTCTGATTGAAACACAGGGAAAAAGCAATTTGTGTTGCTCACGTGTGATTCATCTGTCATCTGTAACCACTCAAGGAGAAGACCTGAGTATCACAGTGGGCAGTTAAACAAGACCGTGTTGTCATCACAAAGTGGCAGCAAGAACAAAGCAAGATGTTCACCTATAAAAATGGAATTTGAACTAACACTGGGTATTAGCACTGATGGCCTTTCTTGCTAGTAAGAAACCAGCATTCTGCCCCTGCCCTGATTACTGCATATAAATTGCCAAGCCTATTTCAAAAAGATCAGCACAATATGTAAAGATAAAGGAAAGAAAGATGAGAAGATTTCCAGCAAAGGGAAAAATCAAATTAATATGCCTATTTAAGCTGGAAGCAGGGGGCAGGGAGGGGAGACTTTCAGAGCTATTTGTTGCTTTAAATGCCAAGTCAACCAGACATCATTACTTACTGCTGGCAGAATACAGAAAGGGAACACTGCATAAAATTAAAAAATTAGTATAACTAATATTTAGGCAAAATATTTCATAAGACAAGGCATTCTTGAAAGGGAAAAAAAGTAGGCAGGCTTACAAATATTAAGATCAAAACATTCTGAATTATGTCAAACTCCATTCTCTCTTGCCAAGAAAATTACTTAACTATTTTACATAGTAGAATTTAAACTTTTAAACACCTTCCTCTGAACCATATTTTACTGACTACTGTCTTGAGATACCACTAGGACCAGATATTTCCGCTAGTTTCCCTGATATGCACATTTCCAGTCTTCTATGCTGGATACAGAGTATCCAGAAGAAATTAGAGCCCCGAAGAAATCAAACATACATTCAAGTAAATATTGCAACTATCAAGTAAATATTGCAAGGAATGATAACAACAGTGACAAATCATCATTAAAAATCTTGGGAGAAAAAAAAAAGTTTGAACTCCCCCCCCCCCCAAAACAGAGAAAACATTTTATTCCATGATGCTAAAAGCTATGGCTGCACAAAAGAGAGAATGAGTATTTTATTAGCAGATACTTCACAAATGAGACTGAACAAACACATTCTTATTAGAGAACATACAATCAGGCAGCAATGCAACGCTACGGAGCAGTGAACTGTTTGCAGGGAATTGAACTGGCCTTTTCCTATGAGAGTTCCTGTAATTCCATCCCACAGCTATTCACTTGTTAACTTTTTATCATCATCCATGGTCGAACTATCCAAGGACTTCTCTGTACAACAGTGAATGCCAGAGCACCTAGCTTGTAGGATTCTCTGTTTAGAGATAGTTGGGGGTTGGGGGCTGGGGTGGGGATTGCATGCATTTGACACATAAACCACTATTTGTTTTGCAGAGCTGTGCTAGAAAGGACAAATGGGTCACTGAAGGCAGTCTCCCCTGCTGTTGCAGTGAAACCACGGAAGCAGCATTTACTGCAGAAGGGTCAAAAAAGTGCCACCTCATACCATTGGCCCCAGAACACCCTCATATTATACCTTTCAGTTCTAGTAGAAAGCCGAAGTTTAAAAAAAGTTAATAAAATGTCATATGCGGAAAGCCAAAGACATTAAAGTCAGCATCTCAAGGCCTTGCCATAGCAAGAAATGTGTTAGTCAACATCTCCACTGACCCCAGAAAGTGAATCATGTTGTTCCTTGGTCTCCTGCCCTCCATTATAAAGGAAGGGGGGGGGGGGGGGGAAATCATTAACTTGGTTTAAGACAGATTTGCTTCCCAACACTAAATCTTGGGTTTGTGGTGGTTAAGGAGTTATGAAATAATAATAAGAATACTCTGCACATTACCTTCTTTCTTCAGCAAACCAAAAATTGGGCTGGGAAACTCTGAGAACTTTATCATTGTGTTGTATTGCATTTTACTGCATTGAGGATGTGGAAAGTGAACAATCTAGAGATCCTTTGGATTTTTACCAAAATATATTATTCTGTAATTACTGCTTATCAATGTGTTTTACGTCCTTAGAGACAAAAATCTTTTGCACTACTTACTACAATCAAGGCCCTTTTCTTATTGCTGTAGTAAGTAATACACATTTTTCGTTTTGGTATTTTTACTGGATATGAATTGACATTACTGACTTGTATGAAAGTTAAATATGTCAAGGGTAAGCACCAAAGTGCATACTCAAGTCTTCAAGACTTTAACAAAGCCACAGCAAGCTACTATGTCTGCATAATAGAAAGGGCACGAAGTGCTGGCAATACAAGCATGAGGAAAGCTAAAGTAACACTTAAAACACAGGCACTTAACTAAGAATATCCTTAGTTAAGGACACCAAATATAATAATGCATCGAAAAAAGGAGGGGGGGTGGGGAGGAAGAGGAAAAAAATTTCTATGCAGGGGATACTTGTCTTAAGTCTTACTTTACCTGAACTGGGGAATACAAATAGATTTCGTATCAGCAAGGCTGACTGACCTCATTTCCACAAAGGCATAGAGAATCTCTGGTCCTCTCTGTTTTGACAGCAGAAATATTAAGCTAAAATATATCATCTTCAGAAAAGAAGTCATGTATATGAGCAACTAAGAGCCTCCAGGATGAAAACTGTTTGTAATCGGACACTGTGCTATGCAGCAGTTTACACCACACAGTACTGGCCAGTCAGGCACCCAACGAACCCAAACTTTTCCAGGCAGCTTGGCTCCAAGTGATTATTGAAGAATGCCGGAGACCTGGAGTCAAACAAACTGGAATATCCTTAGAGGAAGGGCAAAGCAGTTAAGTGCCCCACCATATACATGAAAGCACTCAGACATACAAGGGCATAGCAAAAAACCCCACCCTTGAGAGCAAAGAGATTGCATCTTCAGTTACAAACGTATCATAGGAAAATCCAAACCAAGGGAGTTTCACTGATTACATGCACACTCTCTGGAGAATCTGATAAATGTGATTAACACACCTTCTGTTGCATTAAAAGAAACCAACAAACAAATGTCTGGTCTCAAAGACTATGTGAATTAAGATTGCCAGAGCCTCTGCTGAGGAGCAGAGTCTGAGGAATTTAATTCCTTCTGTAAGCATAGGGTGGTCAGGGAAGCAAATGCTTCAGCAGCATTATCAATTTAAAAAGCAGTTCTAGGGACTAGAGAGGATTTTGTTTAATGCCAAAAGAATGTGGACTCCTTAGATGTTACAGAGGAACATGTTCTAAAGGATACAGAGTTTATTTATAGACCTAGGAAAAGGGCCAAACATATTTTATATGAGTCCTCAGATGAACAGAAATATTGAGGAAACTGTTAATGCTGTCACGTATGACAAAAACACAGGCCAAGTCAAGCAAGAGAGTCCATTTCAGTGCCACAGAAAAAACTGGCCCCAGAGAGGGGAAAAAAAAAAAAATGCACAAGACACTTTTGCAGAGGGTGCAAGCAAATCTATTCGCTGTGTTCATCTATCACTAACAATAGATAGTATGATTTAAGAAGTCACTGGATTTGTTCCTTACTCATTCTCACTAGACATCAGATACCTAATGGGCCTCAGTTTGTCCAGCATGCCTTTAAGCAGTTATCAGCCATGTATGGCATTATTTACATGAATTTAGTATGGTTACCCGGTGAAGCACAGATGGTTACCTGCTGACAATCTCGTTCAACAGAAAACAGGACAAAATGTCAGCAGCAACTGAGGTCACAGTACCTCAGACCTCATAGTTTTATGAAGCAAGAGGAAAAACATAACTTTTATCGTTTTGGGGCCCAGGGTCTGCTAACTGTTTCCTGACAATGAATTTTCACAATCAGAAGCAAGCAGCAGTATGATGGGAGACTGTACCAGTCAAATGGATACTTTGGGGGGAAAAAGGCAACACCTTTCAGAACTCTTTAAGAGAAGGGAGGTAAGAAGCAAGGACCTGGCTGCTGGGCTCTGGGACCACATCTATTCTCCAAAGCAAAATACAACCAGAACACAAAGACTTTTATTTAATAACCAAGTTGCATAAAACTACGGAGAATAACTATGCAGAAAGCCTCAGAAAACTGCTAAGTACCAGGTTGTTCATATACTTTTTTAAGGCTCTATCACATGACTGTTGCTTTAACAATAACTATTTCTGTATCATAATTATGCCTTATTATTTTTATTATATAATTATTTTTTATATTATATATTTACTAATATTTCTGACAGATGATGGAAGACGGAACAGCACCTTTTGGGCATTCTCACCACAACCATTTGTAATGGCTGTTGTGCTGTGCAGAGGCTGTAGCTGCACGAAACTAAAGCGTTTAATGTAGATATTGAACAAAGGTCACCTCTGCCAGAGGGTTAGGCTCAGAATGGCCACCATACACAAAATATAAATCTTAGGCTGTTCACCTATGAAACAATGCTTTTTATTTTTCTTTAATTTCATAGATTGTATACAACTGTGCTGGAAAGGACCTGAACTTTCAAAACACTTGCAACATTTGTGGTTTAACATGGGGCTCAGAATATCATGGGAAGAGGCCCTAACACAACTCGACTGCTTCTCCTGCTGGATCCAAACTTTACAGTCTGAACTTTCAGGAAAAAAAAGGAAACAGTTACTGACAACATGAGAGAAGTTAAAAATACCCACCAGAAGGAAGAACAGGAGATGCAATAACGAGCACACAGTTAAAAAACAGCCACTTTGAACCATCAGCTTTCTGCCTTGTCTAAATTTAAAGAGCCACCCACAAGAAGGCCAAGCGAGAAAGAAGACTTGCAAAAACAGAAAAAAATCCCCACTAAACCCCACCCAATATGGGAACATTAACAGCAATCAAAGCAATCGCAACAGAATACTCTCCTGGGACCACTTCTATGTCCTGCACAGGAGAGCTTTGCATCAGCATACTTATGGTTAAGTAGCTGGAGCACATCCAAAGGCCAGAGTAAACTTCAGGCTGATTTTGCAAACAAATAAAGGTCAAGGCTGAAGTTTCAGCCACTGCCTCTGGCCGCACATGTTTCACGGTTCCTAGAGACAAGAGATGAAGCAGGAACAGTGTTGTGACACAACCTCATAAATTGGCAGGAGTAGGCAGCATTTCCAAAATAAAGATGCCGGCAGGAGTCCTAGTACCAGAAGAACTATGAGGGAACAGTTTTAAAAGTGACTTCAGAAGGTAATTCTGTGTCATTTGGACTCCAAAATAATTTGGAAAATGTTACTTCACATCTGTTTGTTCCTGCAGGGGGGTCTGACAGCACCTCTTCCCAGTGCCAGCACTATCTCTGCTTTCAGAGACAGAAAAAACATTCACGGTGCCAACTTTCTGGAGGCTACTTCCCTACACAAAGGGGCACGAGGCTTGCTCAGATGCTCTCTGCATATGCCAGGGCTGTGTTGAGTCTGCTGTAGTTCCCTCCTAGCTGACGTACCAAGCCACCTATATTACAAAAGCAACATCACGAGAAAGGGGATGGTGCACACCCACATCTCAACCCACTACGGATACAGGCATGGGTGAAGTCAGATACTTGAACCAGGGACCTGAGAAGTCCTCCTAAGTCTCCCTATAAAAACACTGTGCAGCTAACCATGGTGTGCGGCCAGAGAGAGATGGGCATGCCCCCCTCCCACTCTGTGCTAGGCCAGCTTGGTGGTCTGCCTGTCAGAGGTAGGGCTGTATCTTCCCTCTGATCCCCCTCGCCATGGCCGCTGGAAACCCCTTGGGCTTGCTCATGGAAGTAGGTAGAAAGGAGACAGGGGATGGGGAAGAGACTCATGTCTGTGTCCATTGCCACAGGTTGGCTGTCTCACCAGGGGCTCTCTCTTGATCTCCTTGGAGAAGTAACACAGCTACAAAGCATGCTCACAAGAGGTTACAGACTTCAGGCATCCATAGCACTGGGCGTGCTGTTACCTCGGCTGTTGTGGTGTTACACAAAATAGCAGCAGCTATCCCACAACCACAGCAGCCTCGCTTGCATGAGTATCACCATCCTTTGGCCCATGTAGCCAGGGATGAACCCAAGGGAAAAACATAAATTGGCACAGCTATGCCTAAGGAACTCATCCTCATTTCTGTATTAACTTGGCGAGGGGAACTACCGGGGCCACACTGTCACAGCACAAGAAGAAAAGCTTTGTGACTAACTACCTTTAAAGGCCTCTGGAGACCCCTTTGGTTCACAATTTCAAGGGGCTTGTTGCCCAGGCACAACCAACTGAAGTTTCACTACCACTCTTTCCAGACTTGCAACAGCCCTATGGTCCTGTTCTCCTCACACATTATAAAGTAAAAATGCAGGCTTAAATTCTTTCCTAAAAATCAAGACAAGGATTCGAGCTTTTAAACATATTAGAACATTAAAGACCGTTTTCACTGTGCAGAGGATTTCGCAATACAATTCATTCTTACAACAAAATAATTTCTGACAGGTATTTCTGCGAAGAGGAACTCTGTATTGACTTATCTGATTTTTGGTATTAGGATCATTTAGTTGTTAAGGTATCTTACCTACATATGTATCAATTTAAAATAGGAATAAAGGACAGGGTGTTTATCTGAGGCAAGTTAAAACAGAGCAAGAATATGAACTTTATCTTCTCCCATTCCAGGACATTACCATTTCTACAATTGTATTATTGTCATCATTTTAGTTGCTCTAAATCCAGTACTGTAGTTTCTAAATTATTATAGTTACTTGGAATTGAAATAACCAAGACTGTGAAAGAATAGGGAAGTGGCAAAGTAATTGTTTAGCATGGGACTCCTGTAAAAGACTGCCAGCTAATTAACAATAGGAAGGATGGAAAAAAACAATTGCCTAGACACTCAATTTGCATGTGTAATAACCCACTATACATGCTGTAACCCCACAGATACCATGAAGACACTTTACATTGCAAATAGTTGAATCAATTTACTTTCTTGTCCTTCTGTTTTAGAAATGTATTTGTAAAGAAGACTTTTTTTAATTACATAATATTGCTTTGCAACAACTGTTAGTTACTCATTCGTGAGGATATTATACCACAATGTAGTAGCTGTAGAAAAAGCTTTCAGTTCATCCTTCAGAAACACAGCATGTGTTGTTTCCATGTTGTGCATAGCGGTCAGGTAATCCTACCGGCCAAAGCAGGCAGTACAGGCAGCAGCGCGAGTGTTGAGGCAGTCTGTGGTTTGCATGTCACAAAGAAATAAAGAGGAAAACTAGGAAATTCTTCTCCCTTCTGCTTAAGGGCTCACAGATTGAAGGAATGCATCACTCAGGCATAGCTAATACATCACGAGGCTTCATAGTTGGAGCAATGCACTGAGCAGCAACATGCCGCCAGATTTGTAACTAGTCATATCAAGAGATTTTTGAAAATTATGATGCATTTCACACGGTTTGCCTAGGTTTTACAGGAGCTACCAGGTTATTGCTTCAATAACTATGCATATGACTACTGACACTGTCCTCAAAAATCTCTCAGGATCAGTGGTGGTGTTAAGAAGAAGTGGTCTCCAGCAGGCAAAAAACACCAGCGAGTATCACAAGCTTGTCTCAGACAATTCCAAAGACACTTCAGACCACCATTACTGCCAGGAAGTCAATAGGATATCAAACACAGACCGCTAAAACTATTAAGGGCACCTCCCCAGAGGAAGAAAGAAATGGAGCTTTCATTATACATTAAATAGTCTTCATTATACATTAAAATCAGAGGTTTTTCATCTGGAGAAAAGATTAAAGCAGCAACAAGCACCTGGCTTATTATATAGTGATTTCCAAAGCATGTGCCAGTCGTGCTAATAACCAAAAGACAAGAGCCTTGAACACTGCCATCACAGATCTTAAAAATTAACGAGACAAACTATAACTACAAGATAAATATTGAGAAGCTTTTTCCCAGTCACTGCCCAGGATACTCTGATTCCCAGTATGGACACACAGCCGCTGAAGTAGTTTTGTAATTTAAATATTAACTAATAGAATTGCACAGTTTTTCTTTTATTCATATAATTTTTGATCTACATCATTGTTAATGGTATAGGAGGACTTGGTGGGTCTGTGTGCAGGGGAAAAACTGGGCAATTTAACTATTAAGAGATTAATGGTCTATTTAATGAAGAAAAAAAAAAGCAGTTAATATCTGATTAAATGCTTTCAGGTAATTTTTGTAACAAATATCCTCTGATCTTTCCAGCCCTTATAAGCCTCAGTTTGTCTATATAGTTCTCATTGAAGGTAATAAGGTTCAGGAACAGCGCGTAGGACTCAGTCAAGAAGCTAGTTCTACATAGTATGGAGTATTTGTACCTCATTTGTACTCCCACGTTGCTCGCAGCGTTCAGGTTAGAGAAAAACTGACAACCAAACAAGTTAATTTCAAACACCAGCTAAAGTGAGATTAGTCTCGGTTAAACAAGTGTGGCATTTACATTGCTATTTGTTTATGGCAGCACCTATGGCCCGATACATGTTACCTAGACCTCCAAGGTCTAGGTTGACTTTGAGACAAAGAATGTCAAGGTACTTCTGATTTTCTCAATTAAATTACACAGCAGAAAACTTGAAAAAGAATGACTGAGTTTAATGCCACACAGCTTAAAATCACCTACCCCTTTAACAGACAGATACTAATTTTCAGCTCTTTCTGTATGATGCAAATCACAAAATAAAAAAAGTGTTATTTGTAGACGCATGAGAAATGGGATTTAGCAGAGGCTGTTCCTATCTTTCAGAGATAAAATTTCCCAAACATGTTTTCACCTCTCTTCCTCCTGTGATCTGGATTTATCTTTCAAGGAATATGTGTTTGGGTCAAATTCTAAAAACACTCAAAGTAGAACACCACCACGGTTATTTTTAGGGATGTTCTCCATCTCCATACTCAGAAAGCCAGCACCTAGGCTATATAATCACAATGACAGCATGGCTGTAGTAAAAAGGATGTAATTTAAGGACAGAAGAATAGAGACCATACATTTCTTCTTGCCTTTTTTTATTCTGTGAAAAAGCAATGAATATGTCTCGCATTTGTAACTTCTTGTTTGTACTCGGTTAAGTGTCATGGGGCAAATGTTTTATTTTTATTGTGCTCCCAGAATGTTCTTAAATTTTCAAGTACATTAAATACATATTTATTACAACTCTTTAGCCCTGCTCAGCACATCTGCCCTCTTACACATGTTTTGGCACTGCCTGGTGCACATCACAAAGCTGAACATAAAAGATGCATTAGAACTCTGCTTAAGAGCTGTTTGCTGCTAGACATTAAAATTCACAAGCATAGACTATCAAAACTTCCCAATAGTCTTACTAATATTTCAACTTGTCGTCATACTCCAGATTTTTATTAAAAAAAAAATCAACGTCTTAATTTGCTTGAAAATTACAACAGACCTGACAAACTATTAGCAAATGTTCTTCTAATCAAGTGAGCCAATTTTGACACTTTTTAAAAAAAAGCTATAAAAAGCACCACACTGCGTGATGGTTACAGTGGGAGTGCTATTTCCAGAAACCTGCCACTCATTTTGTTTACATGTGTGAGCCATACCTGTGGCTCATGTGGAGAGATTTACAATTAATACGCATTGACCAGTTTCCATTATTCTTGCTCACAGTGGGTTGACACATTAAAAAAATGATGGCAGCAGTAAATGGCTTGAATCAAAGACAGAACACAGAGCAAAGGAGAAAGCAAACACATACAATAGGAAGGTAAATACATAGTAAATGCAGACATAATTGTTAATTCAACCAGAAGTCTTCCTTTTGCCGTAACCTAAACTGGAGCACCATCAGTAGGAAAGCACTCCCCTGTTCACTCTTAATCCATAAGCTCTCCCAATTTTGCTTTCAACTCTCCATTCACAAAATCCCTGTGTGATTTGCTGCTTCCCATGGCTTGCTTGCTTTTGACAGCTTGTGACCCTCAGATAGTTAAGGTCACCCTCAGCTTCCCAAAAGAAATCCTTTTTTGTACTTAACAACTTAGTTTTCCCCTTTAGATTCCTTAAGTTGCTCCACCATGGAGGGGTGTTTCAGGTGGCTGTTACCAGGTGAACCTTCTTTGCTAACACCCCTCAGTCTTTCTCCTCCCCAGTGCTCGCCTATGAGCTTCCAGGGGCAGCCAGTCCCCACTCTGCAAGCCCCACACACAATCCTCTCCCCACTCAACCCGTGTCTTGTGCCCACAGCTTTTTAACTTGCATCTGGGTGATATGGTAAACATCAAGAGTCTGCTATCAATATACCAGGCAAGGGAACTCTCCTATGGCTTTTGCATGTATTTGAATGCCACTGCTGATAGCTCAGCTTCCTCTGTACCACGGATGTGGCCATCACGGTGCTAAGCGAAGGACCCCAATGTGCCTAGCAATAATCTTCAACAACAATAGACACATCTTCACATCATCAAGATGTGATCCATCTCATTTTGGGCTGCAGCCTGTTTCCAGCAGGATTCTGTACTAGGCAGGTCTATAATACCTTGGTGAGCAAATCCTGGCTTCTCCAGACTCTTGGTGACCTAGGCAACAGCAGAAATGGATCCTTCCTTAGTAAGGGAGACCTCTCACGTGGGCTCCCCCTTTATTGCAAACCCCAAACTCCAAAGTCCCAGCTTTGGGGCCCCAAAGCCCCATTGAATAACTCGCAGTGGCCGTTTCCTAGAAAGCATGCTTTCTAGTCAATGGCAACAGTTCCTCAGGTATGTGCAATACCAAAGACTGTACTGCTGGACTCAAAGATAAACCAAACTCCAGTAAGACTCATCTCCTCAGTGCAGTCTGACGTTGGTACTATGAAGACATCATTTGCTTTGCTCAAAATGGTACCCATCATCAGCACAGCTTTCTCCCACAGTGCCAGGGAGACCCTCTGAGCACATGCAGGAAGAGCCTCAGCTGCTGCCTCTGTGATCAAATCATCATCACGCAGCAAGCAAAGGCCACACATCACACTTGCACGTGGCAAGTCTACTCTCAGTGTGTGTTCAGGGCAGAGCTGATCTGCCCCAAAATGGCGAGTCCAACTTGCTATACATGATACTGGAGATAAATTCTCAGATAGCTTCATTCATCCCTACAGCTGAGTCAATTAACGAAGCTCTGTATACACCAGAACATTTGTGCTGCTAATCACACTGACACTGTAGAGAGCAATGATCAAGCGAAGAAGTTCCTGATGTCTTGCTCTTACTGAGTTCCTGATGGCTTTGGAGCAACAGACTCCATTTTTTAATCATGTATACTTACAACTTTCTGGATTGGGTTTTTTTTTTTGTTTTGTTTTGTTTTCCCCTTCAGAATAATTCCCTTGTACTTAAATTCTTCCCTGCAGACTGTTACTGTCTCCAAGACAGCAAAGAACTCCAGAAGGAACACTGCTACATAAACCCTTACCATTTCTCCAAATCCTAGCTCTTCCTCAGCCATGTATCAGGGTCAATGCCTATGTCTGTATCTCGCACCTGCTTCTTCTGAAAAGAAACATTGTACAAGCCTTACACTTATGTCCCACATTTCCTAAATCTTCCATGTTTGATACACTTCCCTCCACCACAAGAAGGAAAAAGAGAAAGGAAAAAAGGTATTGTGTCCAAAGGGATAGCCAGGTGCATGCCAAATACAAAATATTCATCCCTGGTCCCACGTGAAGCACTGAAGGTGGGTCAAACATGTAATTTGAGGGGGAGGGAAAAAAAAATAATCTTGGATACCTCAGCTCTTCTGACCAATTCCTAAAAATTCTTCAGTTTATTATCACTAGGCACAAATAATTGCTCCATTGCCAAACAAGGTTTTCAGACAAATCAGCTATAGGTTTTTTTGGCTATTATTACTCTGAGGTATCAGGCTACCTGAAGCAAAGTACAGTATTTACAGCACTCAGTTGTGCTCAGTTTCTCTGGGCAACACCTGAGGAGACTTAAACACCTTCACAAACGGGCACATCATCCTGGTAAGGATTCACTCATGCTCCAGAAGTGGAGTGGTTTAGCAGCTTTGCCCCCAGAGCAGCCAGAGAGGAGATGCTGATGGACATCTCCTCTGACAGGGAGAAACCAGGTCCAAACAAGTGCCCAAGCAGAGGACAACAGCAACACTGCCTGGTGCTCTGCTTTGCATAGGACATCTCAGTGTGTGCACTCAGAAGCCAGCCAGTCCATGCAGCTGCGCAGCAGATGCAAGAGGAAAGCACAGATTGGAGCTTAACTGCCAGAGATATACCCTCCTAGCAGCACAACTTCAACTACCTTCCTTTAGAAAAGTATGGGGTTTGGTACCTCCAGATTGAGCTTGAAACTAAGAAGGGATCCTCCGGATTTACCTAGAAGATTTAGGTGGGATTTGCGGAAGCACAAACCAAAGCACCTGATGGTGATTGCAAGAGCTTCAGTCCTTCTCCATCACAGGAGGAACCAGAACGCGAATTGGTCTTCCAGGGAATTTAATGCAGGTGTGCAATTAGCCTTTAAAAAGTTTGATATAAGGCTAGTAATTTTCGAGCATCCCTCCTGCTTTTGCAGAGGCAGTCCTCAAAAAGAGAGTCAACAGGACATTTCCATCTCTTAAGAAAAGGCATCAGGTGAAAGATTTAACAAAATCAAGTTCCTTCTCTCTTTTGTCCATTTTGACTGAGTAGAGATGCACAACTTCAGGTGATCTGGATCTTAGGGAGAGAGACTTTGCTAGAACAGCAAGGCTTTTTTAATCGCCATTATTGAGAAAAAGCTTGTCAGCCTCAATTTCTAAAGACAGATTAGAAGATTTACACTCATCCAAAAGACTTTTTCCACTGCCATAGATTGCACAATACCTTTATCAAAGCTAGATTCTTTTTGCAGTATTGTTTTGCCTATTTGTGTTTGCTAGAACAATAGCAACGACATGATAATTAGTGTCTGAAAGAACTGTACTGCACATTTATTTTCTGACAAATAGAGTCTAGGTTACTTATTCGTCCATACTGTAATGGAAATTTCATGCATTTCTTACTTCCTCTTTTTTTAAAAACAAACAAGCAAGCAAGCAAACAAACAAAAAAAAAAAACAGCTCTAGGGAGCTGTGTGCCTGCTCTAAGCCTCTCTAAGCACAGACCTCTGTAAACTTTACTGGAAGCTTCACATATAGACTAAAGTTAGATCTGAATTCCTAATTAATTTCCTGTAAGGCAATCCCTCTTATATCCCTATCTTGCCTTTGTGAAGGGTCTCCACTGTATCTTCTGAAACAGTGTCCAAACATGCCCTTTGATATTTTCTATTAAGCTTCAGCTTTTTAAAAATAGTTTTGTCAATATCTTGGTTCCCAGAAGAGACTAAGAGGCTAGTCCTGCCTCCTTGACAAACCCAGACAATGAACATCCTAGCATCTGTAAAAGAGTCTCCCTACCAGGCTTCCTTCCATAACCAACCAGCATAACCCACTAGGCAAGCAAGCAAAAAAAAATTATTTTTATTTTCAAACCTCATGCTTTCTGTTCTTAATACATTTTGAAATTAATCTGAAGGGGACAAAGCTATCTTCACCTGGTATCATTGTCTGAGACGCAAACCCTACTCTTCAGGAATTGCCTTTTCAGTCCTGTCCCACTCCTCCTGGCCTATGGCTCAGTATAAGTTTTCTAGCTATATATCACAGCCAGGGATGATTTTCAATAAAGCCTTTACCTTTACAGTTAACAAAGGGCCAGCTGGTCCTCCAGGGTCTTACAGGTTGCAGAAGTTCTCCTGCAGAGGTCAGCTCAACCTTTCATGTTTGCAAAGAGATAATTTGATTTCTATGTTGTTTATTCTTTCTACTGAGGATCCAGGGTATGGCAGAGAGTTTTCAGAAAAGGAAAGTATTAACTTTTGCTGTTAGTCTGCAAACTGCCTTGCCTTCTTGCTGAAGGTTGCAGCAGGCTCTGGCTATATGCATGGTGTGATGGCTCACTTCCCACAGCTGCGCTTTTCGCCACTCAACAACCAGAAGAGAGGCACAAGACTGGAGGGTGACAAGAACTATCCACACAGCACTGAGCCCCCTATAAAAGAAGGGGTGTGCAGAAAGGATGAGGATCTTGGGGTTTATCCCTTTGAGAGCACCTATTTCTCTGTATTTTAAAGAGAAGCAAATGGAGCAAAGTGGAGGAATAATTAAGGGAAGGCAAATAGGAAGGAGAAAAACAAAACCTGAAAAATTGTATTAGTACATGATAAAATTGGACAGAGTTTACATAGAACTTTAAAGAAAACACCCCTATGTTTCTTCCAAAAAACTTTCAAGATGAATGCTTTCTTCTTCACAACACACCTTATAGTCAGGCTGAAAATGTTAGTGATTATTTAAATGAAATTACTGGGTTTGTTTTGCCCCCCTTTTTTTTTTAAACTGAAAATTGGATTGTTTCTAAATGAAAACTTTTGACACCTATTCTGGAAAACTAGAAACTGAGTGGTGAGGTACTCAAAACTCCTCAGGACACTGCATTTCAGAACATTTCTGTGAAATCATTTAGGGTTTTGTCCGAAAAGGACTTCAGACCTAGAATCTGGCCAAAAGAAGATCTGGGCTCCATTTTGGCCTGTGTGCCAAGCTCTTACAGAGGCTGGCTGGCAGCCTTTTGGTCCTGCTCTGATAGTGGGTCAGGGTGAGACAAGGGCAAGCTCCTGAACCCAGAAACTCAGTATCGCTTTCAGATCCACCAGTTCAGATACAGTGTGTGATCTCAGAGGTAACTGGCTTCGTTACTTTTTAGATAAATATTATAAGGGGTTCAAGGTGGCAACTAGATACATGTGCATAACTACATACATTAATGTTTTCCTTTTATTATAAGTCTTCTGGTGCAAGACAGATATCGTACGCTATTTCTATACCATCAGGCATGTTAGTGTGAGTCCTGATTATATTTTTGGGCCCTTCCATTATTAATAATAAAATGTAAGAGGAAATAAATAATAAATATTGAATGTTTTGTGCAGAATCACAGCTGAAAATTGCACATATATGGGATCTTATCCCAGCTAGGAAAACAGATGATGCTTTAAGGGTCTATTTTTATGACTTTGGAAAGAATATAGCTTTCCCATTAAAAATGGCAAACTAATAGACTTTGTTGCTATGGGACATTCTCTCGTAATTTTTCTTCTCTATGTTCATTGTCTGCAGCTTATATATCTAACAGTGATTTGGCAAAGTGCTTTTGAGCTCATACTATGAGGATCAATTTTCCTTCAGCACCTAAGTAACTACAATAAGTGAAAATTCTCTCTTCAGTATCTGCTTAGACATAACTTGCCCTCAAAATTTGTAATCAGGGCAAATGTCAAACTTGGACTCTGAAAAATATTTTTCTGCTAGGTAGCAGCTTTTCTTTATCCTTTCTGAGCTTCCTTTCTATTCTCTTTCAACAAGCATTAGTACAAGATGGTTTTACTGATTTCTGTAGCACAGGAAATAGTCATCACACTTACATGTGTGATTATTTGTGGAAGAAAACGGTGTATTTTCTACATCAAGGTGTCTTTGCAGAAACAGCACAGGACTCCCCAGATCCCTTCTGTAGCCAAAACAGATAAAACTGACAATGTCTTTTGGATGTAGGACAACAAAAAGAATATGCAACACTTCTGTGTCAAGAGAAAGTTTAAACTGAAACTAGGTACAGATCCAGTTCATTTTGCTTTAGTCTTTGATATGATTAATATTTTTTTGGGTTGAAGGAATGCTTCTGGGAAGGTCTGCATGCCCCAGAAAATCAAAACATGAACAAGTTCTAAGGTTTTCTAACCCCTTTTACCACTGGCTGTCCCTGAGTGATTACATGCTCCAGAAACTTCTTTCCAATTGCTAATTTCAAAAGATATACTCATTTGAAAACTGAATAGGAGCACCTCATGAGTTCTTTGGCCTACTGCTCAAAGTCTATATGATGAAGGCTTTCAGACGTTTTTGCAGTTGACACTGAGAATTAATTTAAGTGCCTGATAATTAGACTCCTCTAAAAAAAAAAAAAAAAAAAGAAAGTGAAATAAGTGGGACCAGGCAATGCGAATGTGGAAACCTCACTACCTACAGCCCTTCTTTATCAGAACAAGGGACTTTCCATTACAACATTTGTCTTCTTTGCATTAATTATTCTGATCCCTGTAAAAGTGGCAAGACTGGTGGAAACTTCAGTTGTCTACAGCAAACAGTAATGAATAGTTTTGGCTGGGTTCAGGTATTGCAGAGCTCCCACATGACTACAGCTGCTTCCCTAGCTCCTATCTCTCAAAATTAATAGTCTACCAATAGGCTGGGCAGCCAACCCCTGTGCCTAAACTGGTCTCTTCCTCTGGTGCCCTCCTGTAATAGGGAAGCAGCATATTTGCTAAAATGCAGAACCAAAGCGGAAGAGACTGGCTGACCGAGAAGACGACAGTGTTCAGAGAGTGCAGGTCAATATTTGAGCCTTCCCCAATTTTCCTGTGTGACCTTGCTTAAATTACATTATTCCCTTCAGTTTTGCATCAGTTAAAAAAACCCAAGACAATAAAATCTTTCCCTACCCACCCTCTGTATAACTTGCCTGTATGATGTTGTAGTTTTAGGTGTGTGGACAGGTATGATCTTGGTTATCATTAAGTTTTCTATGTGATACTGCAAACACACCACATCCCCTGTCTCGAAATCCACAATAAAACTGTATCATATTAAAATCTAACTGTACACTGAGGCCAGAAGCTGTATACACCAATTTCTGCTTTGACTTCACAGTTCCACATAGCTTGAGAGGCTACTTGCAGCAAAAAACCCTTATAACAACTTTGCTGAAGCTTTATCTTTTGAAGATAAAACTTATTAAAAACAGGGCACTCTTTAAATGGCAGCATTTTTGAATGTACAGCTTTCATCATTTCGAAATTATTATGTAGTAATTTCACATAGTCCAAACCTTCCAGCAAGCTGGACAGCACTGGAGGCAGAGGCAGTGGGACGTCAACGCTGGCGGCACACCGGCCCAGGGAGCGGGAGCCAGAGGCCCTGCAGGGCAGGGAAGCTCCCAGGGTTGGCTTCCACCGAGGCTCCCTGTGCCGGCGCGCTGCTGCCAGATGGGTTCTTCTTATAGCTAACCCAGGGGTAATGCATGTGAAAGTACAGAATTAATTATTCTCAGCCTTTTTGTTCCTTAAATGAAATCTTCACACCTGAAAGAGAGATCCTTGAGAGAAAGACTTCACTTGAAATTAGTATGACCCTCAAGCTTTCAGGAATTTACGTTGAATATGCCTTACCCACACACAGTTTAACACAGATAGTTTGGGCAGAGAGTACAGTTTCTCTTTCAGTGATGAGGCTGTTTCTTATTTCCTCTTTTAACGTGCCAGGCACTTAAAATGTTTCTTTTGGCAGGGCATGAGAAAAACCACACACACAATTTAAAAAAAAAAAACAAAAAACAAACAAACAAAACCAACAACAAAACCAAACACAAAACAGCTCAATCTATCTTGAATCAGGTGAAGAATGTAAAATGTGATATTCAGACAGCCTTAAGAGGTTCTGAAAGAACAAAGTTTCAGGGGAAAAAAGCAGAATTTATTTTAGTCCTTGTTTTTCCAGTGGAGTAGTTATTTTCTAACTGCAGAGATCCAAAAATTTACGGGACAGTTTTTAAAGAGACACCCAGGGATTTAGCAATGCCATTCTGTCAAGGCTAAATCTCCCAGAACCTCCTGCCTAGTCAAGGCATCAGCTAATGTATGCCACAATTTTATACAGACAGCCCCAGAGTCTCTTGCTGCTGAATTATTTATTTGTGAGACTAGTTGTTGTTTGTCAAGGCAGATAATGGGGAAAATGTTCCCTGGGAAAAGAAAGATAACAGTCATGCTTTTAGTCTAAAAAAGAATCTCACTTTATATATTCAATGATATTTTTACTCTTTGAAGTGGAAATAATTTAATAGTTGGTCTTAACAGGTTAAAGAACACTTAAAAGACTGAAAGATCTCAAAAGATGTATTTAAACTGAGGAACATTCTGTTTTGGTAAAGAATTCTGAAATTATGTGCTTTTGCAAACCTAAGCACACCGTTTTACTGAAGAATTAATGATTTTGGATGAAAAAATATAACATCCTCACAGCAAAATTTTCAGCTTTTGTTACTGATAGCAATAAAAAGGGAAAAAAGGACATGGGACAGTTCAGTGAACTTTGGGGCCTCAAAATACAAGGAAAAGAAACTCTAGTAAGAAGTGTTGCTGTTCACAGCCAGGCACCTCTGAAGCAGCGTACCTTCCCCAGCAATTCCCTCAACAAGGTCTCAACACTTGCCCCAAATAAAGCCCCAGAGTGAAATCCAGTGTCGCTTTAGATACGCACCTTTCACTGTACCCTGGAGGGCATCCTGATATTACTGAGGGAAGGATGCCAAATTGCAAACCCTGCCTAGGCAGAAATTTGTGTGTATTGATCAACGCCTGTGGTAACTTCCAGCTTATGAATATAATTTATCATTTGTTCTCTAGTGGCCTGATCTGGTTTTGGGTAAAGCCAGTGGAAAAACTCCTGCCAACTTCACTGGCAGCTAAATCAGGTCATAAATGGAAAGATACAGAATTTCTAACAAATTTCAAAAGCATGGGAAAACAAGTAGGCAAAGACAAGATTATTTCTGTCAGTTAAAAGAATTAGAAATACCCTTAAAAGTCACCTGTAATCAAAACATCTTTAGTCAAAACTAAACTTCAAGCATGAGTACCTTATATATTATATGACTTAGGTAGCACATCAGGGATAACTATTAGCTACATAAACTTTTAATTATGGCAAATATACATATAGGCTAGAGCTGGATCTGCAGTGAACAACAGAATTGGTTTGCTTCTGTCTGTGGATATCACCAAAACACAGTTACAACAAGGTTGAAGGTAGACAAGTAGATATCAGTAACTTTCAGCTGGGATCAGACATAAAACACAAACGGAGCTCTAATGTTATAATGTAGATTTAGAAGAAAACAATGTCTTCAGGGAAAAAAATGGGGTGGATGGGGGGGAGTGCATGTCATCATCCCACATCTACTCTATGGCTATCTCTGAGGCACGGGTAAATTTATCAGTTGCCTGAGGCAGGAGATTGCCAGAAGCCAACAAGAAATAATGGGAAATATTAGGTGGTGGTTCCTGCTATGGGAGACAGGAGACCTTGGCAGGGACAAGGATCTCTGGCCCTCCTATGAGGCAGAAGAGCAACCCCGGCTCCATCCAGATACACCTTCTACTTCCCCTACTCCTATCCCATGCTACTGAGAGGCTGCAGCTGCCTCAGATGTGTCCTTTACCCAGTGGCTAATAAGTGCCATTTTCAACTGGAAAAAAGTCTGAATACATGCTCATCTTCAGAGTGAGCAGCAGCCTTTGAAAATACACTCATACAATACCTAGAGTGTAACAACTGGAGACAAAGTGTAGCTGTTTAAAAAGGCTATAACAGAACAACCAATTTAGTTATTAATCTATTCTTGGAAATAGAGAAGTACCATCATAACTTATGCTTTCCAGATGACTGCTCTAATCAGACCCTGTAAGTCAGAAAGAGCTCGATTTTTTTCCCTGTGATCTTTATATTCTTCATTAAGCTGACAATCAGCATGAGTTAATCAACCCTTAATCTGTTCATTCTAAGAGAAAAAATATTTCATATAAAAGATTTTTTCTGTTTTCTCTAGAGTCTCTAATTCATCCATATTAGGCCTTGAGAGATGGGGGAGCTGCACAGAAAGCTCTCTTCTCCCACTCACGCAAATCCTTCCCTAACCCGATAGCCACTTGCCGTGCCACATATAGTCAAGCTCAGCAAGGTCCTCAGTATATGCTTCACTTCCAGCATATGAACTGTCTCACTAATGTCAGTGCTTCACCATAATCTCAGAGACTGAGAGAATCCCCACGTGGCTTTTTTCTCATCACCCAGAAATCATAACATCTTGATTTAGGCAAGGAAGCCCCTGACCACAGCCAGGAGGGAGGATACTCAGAGAGGAGGGAAAGAAATAGGGCAGGTGTAGAGCGCTTCTCTCCCTCATGGGATCTCCAAGCCTCTGGCAATCACAAATTTAGGGGCTTCCTAAAACAGAGGCTGCATCCAGACCACCATGTTTAACAGCAACTGATAAAGATGTGAACAACTCTGCAAGTCCCCTCTCATACAGGTTACGTTATAATAAACACTATGTTCTCTAATTCAGCATGCCACTTACAGCATTAACTATACATTTTGATATTTTTTGGCTGAGTTTGCTCCCTTTTGACTGCACTAGCAAAACCTGCAACAATTTGAAAGCAGAAGCCATTTGGATCTGGAAGCATCTACATGTTGTCCCTAATATCTGAATCTGAGACTACAACAATCATAAAAAGTATTATGACTACAGATGTTCCTTCAACTCTTATTTGCCCAAAACACCACCACCAACAGCATTGCAACTTGCAAGACTTTCAAACAGAGAAACCTTAAAAACGTTTTGTAGCCTACCAGAATGTGCCCAATGGAGCTGCAAAATTCGGGGCATTTTTTTTAAGCTTTTAGGGAATTGCACTGTAGAATAAACACATAGACCATTTGCAGAAGAGCACCGTGAATACCAGTGTGTACATCAAATTCTTCCCATCCTACAGCTCAATGCTGTTCGTGTTCAGATAATGGCATTAGTGCTCTCTCGCTTCTAAAATAAACTCAAGGAATTTAAGAATTGAAGAGTGGATTAAGAAATATATTGTTTCCAATTACGTTTTCTGTTTTGCCAATAGAGACAGCTTTTCTTCTCAGGCAAAAATCTAAGGCATAGTTAAGGAGCAGGTGGATTGCGTGCATTTCCTTCAGACATATAGCCTACTATGCATATGCTGGGTGAATATTCCATAGCTCTCAGCTTGTGCAGGCTGTTTTCATTAACCCAGTGTTCCATTTTATTATCTGCCTAAAAATAGCGAAGTGATGTAATTGTCAGATTTTTCAAAAGAAAAACACAGAGCAATTCTCCTAATTGAGCCAGTTATTTTTCTTGCACTTACCTTTCAGAGGTGTTGGCTGCCTCTGAGCCAGCCTGTGTGAACATTTTTATGAATCAGTTTTATATGGAAACAACCTGAGCATTAGAAGTGGCTCTTCTTTAGGTTTTAGGGGAGTTGACATTTCAGTCACTAGCAACCCTGCATGCAAAACATCTTTGGATCACTGAATGTGTGAGGACATCTTTCTACAGGCCTTCCTCTAATGGGAAGTCAGTGTTCCATTTACAGCAGAAGGGCTGAAGTGGATTAAAATTTAAAGAGCTGTCATGATTCACCCCACAATAATACAAATAAAACACAAGATCTAATTTCCAGCACCTTCCTGATCTACAGTGCTATTGTACCCAAAAATTACCCATCAGGCAAATTACAAGGGAAGGTGCCTTCCCAGGATCTTCTGAAGATATATGTGAAAAATAAAAGTAATTTTCAGCAAGAACCAAATTGTAAGAGGCTTGTGGGCAAGCAAACAAGCATGTGCATGGGTAGGCGGTGTGCAGGGAAGGAAGAGGTAGGGAGCAAGTATTGAAACCCTGTCACTTGTCCTTTGCCTTGCACGGCCTGCCTAAGAACCTTTTGTAATTCTACTTCCAGCACTTGCGTGGAGGAGTAAAGAGGAAGAAGAAAGGAGAGAAAGAGACTTATGTCTGTGCATCGCTCTTAAATATTATGGTATTTAGGAGTTTTCATATGAAGGAACAAGTACCATCTGTACCCCATTTTTTAGAACTTGAAGTAAAACCTATGCAGAAAGATCTTTCTTCAGAACAAAAGCACTTAGATTTTCAAGGACAGCCACTGACCATTTAAAATTATTTAGCAAAGATACCTTGTGAGCAAGCAGGTAACATAGCTACAGAGATAGCCTTGGGCTGGCAGTTCCACTATGGAAAGGGTCAGACGTGCTGCTAGTGAGAGGGAGAAAAGAAGAACTGATGAAGCTCCTTCCTCCCATTTCATTCTTTCCATCAAGGCCAGCATCAGCTGTGCTGTATTGTTTAGTTTGTCAGACTTAATTTGTTTTTCCTGTGTCCTCATTTACACCACCACTCCCCCTCAGCCTGATTCAACTTCTACTTTTTGCTTGGGGCTAAACTGAGGTAGTTATGCTGAAACAGAGGACAATAAACTCTCATAGCATTTCTCTATTTTTGCTATTTTTATAGCCAAGTTAATTAGGTAAAAATATGAGCTATTAAAAAAAAAAACCCAACTATGTATGCAGGTAAATGGACTCCTCACCCGCCCTGTATGTTTGGATTTTACTTCTTTTAGCTTTGCCTGAAGTTAGAGTTACACTATTAGCTGTTTACTTCACACTTGGAGTCCATTTTCCCTTTTAGCCAACTGGCCTCATTCAGAGCTCCTACCATCTTTCTCTATGAGACTAAAGTTTTCTGATTACCATCACTGTCAGTGTACCTGTTCTTTAAAAAGAGAAGATATCACCACTTCTTTTTTTTTTCTTCCCCTTACTGTTTTTGCAGGCGTGGGGTAGGGTAGTGGGGGATGATTAGTTACAGATGGTTTTCAACAAGCAGATGATAACGGGACAGTGTCTCCAGGCTGGGGAGAAACACAGATTTGATGTATTAGCTGTTAAAGCTGAAGGCTAGGTCCATAACACAGAAGTCACATTTGCCTGTGCAGGGGAATGCTGATCGCATTGCCAGTGATCAGATGACAGCTCATGCAGATGAGGTGCTCTTAACAAGCATGTGAATGCCCGCAGTGCCCAGTGAAACTGGGCTTTACCTGAAGTAAACCCTTCACCAGCGTGATCTATTGTTAAATGTACCAACTCTTTTAATAGTTTGTATTTGCTTGGGAAGGAAATAAATGCATGTTTTCTACTAAGGAACTGCTACCTTGAACAGCCTCAGGGATTTCTGAGAGATTTTATTTCTGATGGCTAATGTTAGATCTATTTCTCATGTAGCAATGGCTGAACTCGAGTAAAATCTATCAGGCTTATTCTACACTCTCTTACACCAGCTCTATGCCAACACAGCACAGCCATTTCACATCCAGCACAGAAACTGGGAATTAGGTCCTCTCCATTAAACTCAGCTGAAGCGTCTGATTTTTACTATTATACAGGCTTGTAACTCTGGTGATCCTATTTAGGTGAAAAGCTTTTCTCTCCAAAAACAATTTAATCTATATTCTCACACCCAGAAATGTACACAACAGTTGTTACCTAGTGCAGATTATCCCACATTTTTATATGGCTAAATAGTTCCCACTGTAGTTGTAAGAACGTATTATTCTTCTATTTCCCTCAATCACCCAGTGCGCTTTTGTTCTTCCAGCTTTATATGTAGCTTAAAGGCTGTAACACTGCTAGAAACCTGAGAAAAGTGCTTAAACGTAAGAGATTCCCCAAATCAATTTTGATGGAATTAAATACTAAAGCAGCACAGTGAGCATATGCCTAAGACCCACCTGTACTTCTGTGCAGACCAGCACTACAGCCACAGTGTTTTTCATCTGTTTTTCACCATGGAAGATGCAGTTGTGTTACAAATGTAGCATTTCAAATCTCAAAAGCAAAAAGTCAATGGAGAAATCAAGATATGAAAGAAAAAAATGGTTAACACACAGTTCACTTCAGAAAAATAGTAGAGAGAAAATACTCAGAAAGCCAACAATTAATGTTATTTCATAAAAACATCCTTATTGGGTTCATGGAAAGACTAGATTACTTTTAATGAAAATCATCTCTCTCTCTCACATAGCATTTTGTTCTTGCAAATATCTGTTCTAGCTTAACGAAAAGGAGAAAGAAACATCAGAACGATAATTGGATGGCACCAACTCCCCTCTCCCCCCGTAACTACTGAAGCAAAGTTCTTATGTCATAGAAATGTTTCACGGTGCGTAGTGCAGCCCATTAAAGTGATAATAAACATGAAAAAATGACTCAAGTAGGGACAAGAAGAATAGTAATCTTGACTTACATTGAAGAACTAAATGTTTTGGAATAGTCTAATTATTACTTTTTGGTCTCCTTTTGCTGTTACAGGTCACTAGGCTATGACAAATATGAAGAGCAGCTGTGACATTTGCCAAATCATGGGATCATTTGGAACCAGCAAATCCAGGAGAGATGTCAAATGATGCAGATGATGAAAACTTTAAACAAAGTGAGTTATTTCAGTTGACTCTGTTTCTAGGAAATGGAAATAAAGAAAATGGCCCAACTTTATTTTAAGCTATGTGCATCTCTCCTCCCTACTCCTTCAGAGAGTATTGCATGAGTTTCATTGGTCTCTCAACTAACCCACACACCATAGAGAAATAAAATACCAAGTTAATTATGTAGCCCAGAGACATCTCTTTTTCACTATCGCTATCCATCTTTTTCTCCAGATGGTGTTGCCTCCCTTCAGTTGCTCCATTGTTTCCTTTGTTATGCAAGTGGTTTCTTGATTAAAATTTGTCAGCTGCCCTTCCCCTAAGCATTCTCCAAATTCAAATACTTGCAGTTGTTAAATGTAAAAAAACCCCCAAACATAAAAAACCACTCCCAGACAGTCACTCACTAAAAATATTAAATGGAGAATGGAAACATGGATTTTGTCTCTGTGTTCTCCCACAAGACAGATGTAGAAGAGTTTATCAGTAATATGCGAAAGGCCAGATGCTAACCTGGAGCAATATGGTTTCACTGTCCCCTGGCTCACTGTCCCCTCTCTCTCTCTCTCTGCATCTGCCTGTTCTCTGGTGTTAGCATAGTAGATAATTGAGCTATCTTTATTTTCTAGCTTTTATACATATGTATACATTTTTAATCCTTAGGTATCCCTGAAACAAGCTATTTTCAAAGGAAACATTATAATTTGCATTGTCCCCCTAGTAACAGAGGAATATTTTCACTGTGTAACTCAGGGTAGTTCTCATGAAAGTGTATTGGTACATCAGTAGGGGTGACTTTCAGCAGATTTATAGTTTTAAATATTAAAAAGAAAACCTTGAAATGCAGAGGGTTCGGTAACTTGTATTCAAATTTTCTTCATCTAAAATGCTGGAATGAAATCCTCTCAATGGCAAGTTTCTTAAGAAGTCTTTGAGCATGTTGTGGTTCTGCTTNCCCCCCCCGCCAAATGCAGCTCCCATAGTTTGAGGAATGTTTTAGTGTGAAATTTTGAGTCCTCAAAATCAGCAGTAAAAGCCTGATTGACTTCTTTCAGTCAGAAGCTCTCTTTTCTCTTCAAGACCTCTGTCAAACACATTACCTCCAATGTCTAAGTGGCCCTAAATTCACCACTTCAAAACCACTTACTCAGTCAAGTAAGGTTTTCTCACATTCCAGCATTCATCTGTGCAGCATGCATACAGGCCAGAGCCAGGGCTTTGGTTTTTCAAAGGTGACTACAGACCCAATTTTGACTTTTCAGCAAGGAAAAACAAACCTTTTGCCTGTATTTGGAAGTGGGGAAACAGAACCGTTTATGTACTTTCAAAGTCTTAGTTCGGTTCTTCTCCACTGCTTGAAACTTGCAGAAAACACAACTGGACATTTTATGAATGCTTCATTTTCAAACATGTAGTATTATAACTATATGATGCACTGTGCCATATGTCAATGTATTGGCCATGGACAGTGAGAAGACTGGAGGTNTTTGTTATGCAAGTGGTTTCTTGATTAAAATTTGTCAGCTGCCCTTCCCCTAAGCATTCTCCAAATTCAAATACTTGCAGTTGTTAAATGTAAAAAAAACCCCAAACATAAAAAACCACTCCCAGACAGTCACTCACTAAAAATATTAAATGGAGAATGGAAACATGGATTTTGTCTCTGTGTTCTCCCACAAGACAGATGTAGAAGAGTTTATCAGTAATATGCGAAAGGCCAGATGCTAACCTGGAGCAATATGGTTTCACTGTCCCCTGGCTCACTGTCCCCTCTCTCTCTCTCTCTGCATCTGCCTGTTCTCTGGTGTTAGCATAGTAGATAATTGAGCTATCTTTATTTTCTAGCTTTTATACATATGTATACATTTTTAATCCTTAGGTATCCCTGAAACAAGCTATTTTCAAAGGAAACATTATAATTTGCATTGTCCCCCTAGTAACAGAGGAATATTTTCACTGTGTAACTCAGGGTAGTTCTCATGAAAGTGTATTGGTACATCAGTAGGGGTGACTTTCAGCAGATTTATAGTTTTAAATATTAAAAAGAAAACCTTGAAATGCAGAGGGTTCGGTAACTTGTATTCAAATTTTCTTCATCTAAAATGCTGGAATGAAATCCTCTCAATGGCAAGTTTCTTAAGAAGTCTTTGAGCATGTTGTGGTTCTGCTTGGGGAAGAAGTCTCAGGAGGACGGCTCTTACAATATCATGTCAGTACTGCCTCTAGTCTTGGCCAGACCATACCAAGAACCACAGCCATGTAGAGACCAACAGCAGAGGAAAAAAACACATTTTGAACATTTTAAAACTCGAGAAGATATGCAGCTGGATACTGGGAAAGAGCACACAATTTTTTTTTTATCCACTTCAAACCCACCCGTTCCTCTCTATGTGCCCATTCTCAGGTTCCACTCTGAAGTGAAGAAGCCATGTCGCTATAACTTGCCTCTAAAATTGATAGCTCTAGGAAAACTAAAGAAAAAATTACGCAAATATTTGCTTCAAGACACACTTCAGATACATTTTACGACATCTGCATTTGTAAAACTGGATGAAGGAATATTTTTTGCTACTTGAAGTTAAAGGAATGGTAATCATTTCCTTTATGTTAGTCACTGGGCATAAAATAGCAATATGAAACTCAAGGTTTTATTATTACTCTACATATCAACGAATTATAGCTTTTTAAGCAGACTTACTAAATTTACTTATCTTTTCCTGTCTATAGGATATACATAAAATGCTGCAAGACTGTCAGAAATAGAGCTTGGCAGGAAGGTAAAATATTTTACTTTTCAAATGACAGGCTTCTGGTTTTTGTTGTTCCCTCCTCTCCCCCCCTNTCAAAACCACTTACTCAGTCAAGTAAGGTTTTCTCACATTCCAGCATTCATCTGTGCAGCATGCATACAGGCCAGAGCCAGGGCTTTGGTTTTTCAAAGGTGACTACAGACCCAATTTTGACTTTTCAGCAAGGAAAAACAAACCTTTTGCCTGTATTTGGAAGTGGGGAAACAGAACCGTTTATGTACTTTCAAAGTCTTAGTTCGGTTCTTCTCCACTGCTTGAAACTTGCAGAAAACACAACTGGACATTTTATGAATGCTTCATTTTCAAACATGTAGTATTATAACTATATGATGCACTGTGCCATATGTCAATGTATTGGCCATGGACAGTGAGAAGACTGGAGGTCACAGGAGCTCAGTGAACCTGAAAGGTACGATATGTGCTGTGCATGCATAATGTCTGCCAGGAGCTTGTGTCTGAAGTCTGCTTCAGTTCAGAAAAAGAGATGCAGACATTTACATATTTTATCCCAGTTTAGCCCTATTTCTAGAGCTATAGGTCACAGTCTACTGTACTTTTAAAAAATGACCTTTTCTGGTGTTTCCAGCTTTTCAAGGTGCCACTATCATGTTGAACTTTTCCCAGGAAGTACCTACAATATTTCATGATGTGATTTATTTTGACAGTCAATTGTAACCACAGCATGTGCTGGCTTAAATATGTTTTGAGGTGTTCTGAGAGGCCTGACCTGGCTTTTTCAGTACATTTTGTGAAGGTCTGATTTGCTTTATATTAGCTGGTCTAAACACCAGTAACGGTCTGAGAAGGGAAGCACAGAACTCTTGTCAAAAAGGCAAAGTAAATCAGACTGCCCTGAGTTCCAGCCATGACACTGGTACTGAAAACCAAAATAGTTTAAAGAAAGCTTGGAGGTGTATGCACTACTGCTATCACTGCAGTGAGTCTGTACCTTTAGCTCTGCTCCTTCCAGAGGCTACAAAAAATTTCACTTCTAAACCCAGATTTCAGGTTCACTCTCAGCTTCTGTCTTGTGTTAGAGTAAGTGATGCAGTTTACACTTTTGTGTCCTCCCCATGCATCTCTAAGTCATTTATTTCATAGCATACTAGACAAGGCCAAAGACTGCAATGCTTGAAACAGCAGCTTATGCAACTGTTAGCCCTTTAACCAGAGAACTAAAGGCTTAAAAGCTGGCAAAGCCTGACTGCAGTCCATGCCTTTGATCTGCATAATCGGTCTAATAAAGGGGATGAAAACATAGTAGGAAAATGAATCCTGAGAGGTCCTGACATGTTTGTTTCCAGGAAAATTTTCAAAAGCTCCTATGTGGGGATGTAGGATGGAAGATATGGTCTGAAATGTCTAAGATTACAAGTTGCAATATGAAATCACAGGAACTAGAACAGCATGCTGTGAAAGTCCAACTGGCATGGAAAGGATTAGCCGCTTAAATGAAACAAACACAACCAGAAACATATTATTCCAAACTAAAAGTTCTGGCAGGATACACACTTGACAAAAATCTATCTAGTGAACCTTTATTTGCATTTTCAAAGGAAGCACATCATCCAGTCCCAACAAATGGATTTCTTACTTTACTGTTTCTATGACAACTGTTTGCCTTTCAGAGGTACCAAATGAAATGAATGGTGAAAAACCACTTTGTATGGTAAATTGATTCCCACTTCTTTATCCCCATCATACAGCACTGCTTCACTCAAAGGTGCTTAGTGGTTTAAGCTGTATCATGTTTCTAAATAGATTTTTGTACTGTTTTCGTATAGAACATTAATCCTAGACCAAGAACATCTGAGGCCTTAGTAAAAAGTTCTTCATGTGTTTTAGATTTGTGTCTTTAACACAGTCTTAATTTACATTACATCATAAGACAAAAGTATTCTCTAGTCTTTGCAGACCATCATCAACAAATGATACCATTTTTTAAAGGTATTCTGATATTCTTGGTGGGGTTATATTTGTCTTCCTCTGATCAAACGTTAAAATAAACTAATTATTCCATACAGGATTATACAAATGAAATTCTGCTGTGGCTGTCATTGTCTAAAGACACAGGAGAAAAGTATTACAGACAATGTTGTGGGTGGTTTGTTTTTTTTTTTTAAACTTAGAAAAGCTGGAAGGTATACAAACAATTCCTTATGTCTGAAAGAGAGTCTGCAGATTCAAAAGCTTGCCTGGGTTACAGAATTCATTTTTCCTCCAAAGTGGATGTGATTTTTATTTGTGCTTTCTATGGGATCCTATTTAAGTTACTTTGAGCTTCTTTTCCATTTGTATTGACCAACTGTAGCTCCCACTACTGCACTGAAGGAGAGAGAAGCTGTCACATCACTCAACAGGGCATCACAGAAATTCCCTTAAGGTGGTTATTCCTCTCTTTCTGCAGCTGTTCTTCAAATGCTTCATGATCCTATTATTTTCTACAGGTCCAGCTTACCAGTTGGAGTAAACCTCTCTGTCTTGTGTCCCTGTCCCACTCTTATGGTGAAAGGCCAAGTATATTTCAGGGTATCTTGGCAGGAACATTAAATGAATAAGAGAGTTCAGGCCAAGAAGCTTTAATAGAAAACTGCCACATGAAGAAACTGAGGGAACTGAATCAGAGTTTCTGCATTTTTCTCCTAACACAATAGCCAATTTGCAAGTTTTCAGGTATGGGACATTGAGGGAAGATGAATGACATAGCAAGCTTGTATGAAGAACAGCTCGTGCTGGAGGGGGGAGCCTTTCTTGCTTACTTGCATATTGATAAACTGATACCTCACAATGCTATTTTGCAGAGATTCTTCAATGCCACGTCAAAGAATACTTACATCAGAAGTCAGTATGTCACTGACGTTAGCTCACACATTTTTGCATGCGCCATAGGATCATTAGTCAGGACGTAAGAACCGCTGCCTTGAATAGGTAAAAGATATTGGAGTTTCAGGTCCAAGTCTTCAATCAAGCAGAATGAACTTGAACTTAAATTTCCAGTATCCCAGGTCACTGCTCTGTCTATTGACTTTCACACTGGAAGTATCATCTGGTCTGAAGAAACTTTCCCCTCCCCTCATAAAATAAATGTAAATGTGAAAGCACATTCCTTCCTACACGAGGTTTGAACTTTGAGAAACTACCTTTTCCCAAGGACAAGTTGTCATAACTAACCTTAGAAAACCAGTCTATTTGGATTCTACAGACTTTCCTCTGTTACAATAAATAACAGGGTACTTAGAATACAATGTGTAGTTGAAACAACAGATTGACATACGTGATTTCTTACGGATATAACACCCGAGATCCTTAATTTATGACCTAACTGGGAGAAAAAAGTATGTGTGTTTGTGTGTCTAGAGACGATCTTTTTTTGCAAGACCAAATAATAAAGAACTGCACTACTTTGCATATAAAAATGTTATCACTACAGTTTATCTAGAATCTCTGCCTTCTCACCAAAATCTCACACAAAAACTACTGAAACTTTAAATCTGGTACATATCTCAGGCTTGTAAACAGGAATAACAGCGGGGAGCTTGTTATGAACATTACCTGGCTCACTAAACAGAAATGAAGTATTTTTTCACCGCTATTGCTATGGGCCACTCCTCTGCGTTGTTTCACAAAACACTGTTAGGATGCAGCCCTTGGGACACGGCCCTGAAAAACAGGGCCTCAAACACTCATACATCAGCAGTGATGGCTGAATTAAGCCAGACAATAGCCAATAATACCATTAACCACAAAAAGTTGATTCCTAATGAAAAATAAGCTTCAGAGCTCTGCAGGGGAAAACGCACTCCATGAATAATGAGATACTGCAGATCGGGCCGAGAACGCACTGTAACCGCCCCATCTGCTGGTGCGGGCTAACACTGCATACAGCCGCTGTGGAAATTTCTAGTTAATGCAGAAACTGGTACGTGTTTTTGCTTGTGTTTGGCTCATGTAATAGCTGGTTTCAAGCACGGCTCAAGAACAGCCCTGGCCAGGTCAGTCCCAGATCACCAGGCAAGAGAGCAGAGGGCAAAACACTGCTGGCTGCCTGGTTTGTTCCCAAACCCCTGGCAATAATAACTACTGCTTATCAGTAAGCGATTTTGCCCCTATGTGTAAACAACTGTGGCATCTCCACCTTCTAAGAGACATGGCATTTGGCGATCGTGAGGCAATTAAATACCAGCAGTTGATCAGCTCCAGCCCACTGACACGCCAGCCAAGTCATTCATGATCTATTAGTGATGTATCGTGACTACAGTTACCGCTGCCAATAGCAATAGAATTACAATACTATTGGAATTATTACAGCATTTGTTAATAACAACTGCTAAATAAATTTATATGGCATATTATTATATGATAATTGTTATCAAGTATAGAGAGCTGAGGGGGAGTTGTTATCCACAAAACTTATGCACATACTACCTCAAGGGGAAACCATGATGTTTGAGTGTTTGTGATTTTGTTTGACTTTTGTCAGGTAAACTGGGAGGCAACAACCCATATAAGACCAGGCTCAAATTTCTCTTCTGTCACCAAAATTCCCTGGCACAAAAACAGCTTTCATTTAGTATCCTTCCCATGATGCAAGTCCCACAGAGGTAGTTCATGTGCTGCTGATTATAAGCACAGGAGAGTTACAAGACAGTTCTTCAAGTTTATGTTACGAACGTGTTCCTATTGCTTTGTAAAGACACAGCAGCATGGCACAAGTAGCATGAAAGCATCATAGCCATTATGATGCATGTTGCAGAAGTTCATTTTGTTCTAAACTAAAAAAAAAAAAAACAAACCCAAACACAAAGGTTTTGGCTTTTCCCCTCCACACCCCTCCACACCCCCCGAATTTTCCATAAAATTGAATTCTCTAAAATGTAATGCTGGAGAACGCTCTCTTTGGAACATTAAGTCTGTGTCACCATTTCATTCTATTGTATTTCAAGATACCAATATGAGGTGAGCTTATTTTTCTCTACAGCCACCACTAAATAGTTAGAATATTTTGACCTTAGCGTCAAAGTACTGCTTTGCAGCTCAAATAGGAAATATAAAAAGGTTTTAAGTAGCAACTGACATTCATTACAATAAAAACACAGTATAGAATATTGAAAAATACAAAACCTGATGGTCTGTAACATATCAAAATAAAATTTGCACCTATTTGGTTAAGACTGCCTTTTCTTCCAACAAAACTCTTAGTGGAAATTTCAGAACACCTCTCTTCAGACCTCCAGGTAAAAACTGCACAGTCATTAATTTCTTTTTCTGATTTTCCTTATTCTACTCTGCAACAGCTTTCCATACATCAAAAAAAAAAGTCCTTTCAGCAATGTAGCCTAACATGCAAATTTACTGCCTTGCTCGTAGCACTCCTTGTTAGTAAGCTATCTACGCAAGTCTTCAGTCTATCATCTGGGGCAATGATGTTAGAGGAGACAAAAGCATTTCCCCTGTTAAGTTTAAAAGAAATTCCTAATTGAGATACTTTGGCAAGTATCTAAGTATTTCTGCACTTCAAATTAGTAAAACTGCAGCTCCTGGAGTACTTACAGGACTCTTACAATTATGGTCATATTGACAGGACCACATGCACGAAATTGCTGTGATGAATCAAGTCTAACATTTTATGGCTTCCCCCCCCCCCCAAATATAAGCACCTCGGGTTTGTCCTTTCCTCTGATGGAGTTGCAGTTAACAGAGATGAATGAATGTACCTTGGACCTCAGCTTCCCAGGCACCACCTCACCCACTGCCTAGCTGCTCAGTCCTACACCATCCACACCCGGGGCTTTGGACCCATCTTAGTCAGCGCCACGATCCCTGCTCTTCCCACCCCCATAACCATGTCACTGCTCACCTAGGTTTCTCCCGGTTTACTCATGTTTTGTGAGAATAACATGTGATGATGTAGATTTTTCCATTATGATCAGCAGCCCCAAAAGCCCCAGCTTTGTAAATCTTCCTGAGCTGCTGTTCACTGGAGACCTCCCAAGGTTTCTAAGGCATCTTTGGAGATCAGCTGCCCAGGACACATACAACCAGCCAGGTCCCTGAGGAATATACTAGGCTTTACTGTGTACACCTGAACATGCGCTTGTCCTCCAGCACCCAGGCGTCATGAAGTATTGCCTGGATTTACCATTCGAACATAGTATCAATGGTACAATGTGCCCCAAAACCACCGGATTTACTGTGGATCAGGTACAACACAGTGCATTATACGTATTTCTCACTGGAAAATTCCACTCAAAACCATTACTGCTTTACCAATGGTGAAAAGGAGGAAGATGTTAAGGTTAGTCATCTGATTACTCATTCCTTCCTCTCAGACCAAAAAGAGACACACAGACAGGTGTCTTCCTGTTGCAGTTTCCCCCTGCAGCACTTGTTCCCAATAAGCCAGCCAAGCGCTCCCACCGGACCGAACATCAGTGCTTCCTCCATTGCTGCTAGGAGCCGAGGACTGGCCACAGGCCCCCGCGCAGACTTTGCTGCACGGTCCACCTCCAAGGGAGCAGGGAGCCAGGGCGGCTAACTCTGACCTGTCTGTTACAAATGACTTAAGGCCTCCCTTGCCCTTTGAGAAAGAAAAATCTTCTCTCCACCACCAGATGTCCTGCCCTCCTGGGTAGCTATAGGTCCCGATCCAATATCGGGGGAGGTTTCATATGATCCCAGGAGCGTTTAAAACAGAAACGAGGTCAAATGCCGCCAATTTCAAATGTCCTAAACACCTTTAATTATCAAAAGTTAAACTTGTTAGCGATGGGATAGATTAGAACAAAGATAGAAATTAAGCAAGCGTTCGGGACAGAGCTGCAAGAATAGTCGTCACCACCGCGGACCCGCGGCGTTCCGAGGGTCCAAACCCCTCGGTGTTTCCGTTTCCGCGGCGGCGCCGAGGCTTGTCTGGGCAGCCCCCTTTAGCCCCACCCGAGGGCTGCAGTTTCCATGGCAACGGCACGTACTTGCACTGCGCTACGTTCCGGCGCATGCGCAAACGCTTCACGCGGCGCCAGCCTCGCTCTTCACGCGGCTAGGGCGCGGCTAGCACGTGGCTGCACGGCCGCACGCGCGCCTCGCGACTGGCGGCGCGCGCGGGGTTTCTCGTGACCTTCGGTTGACCCCAACCGCATCCAGCGCGCGGCGCAGCCCCCGCAAACCGGAGGTCTCCATGGCCGCGGGGTCGGTCCCATGCTATTCTCTGCTGAGAGAAGCAATCTGCGGGACAGATGCTCCACGGGTCAGCCCCGCGCACCGCCCCCCGGCTCAAAGGTTGCTTCAGGACCCGTGGTGGTTTGGGGCAAAGATAGTTACGTAGAAAAGCTCAGAAAAGAGCATTTCAGAACATGTCATACAATCTGCACTACCGACAGCGTAGTTTGGCGCACAGCGTGAATTTGTTTGACGTCATCAGATGAAACAGGAGTCACAAATTACATATTGGTTACAACATGTTGAATTAACTGCATAAACAGCAGAACTACACATGGTGGAGATAACAACATGGCAATCCCACGTAACAAATAATATAAAACTCACTTAACTCATGGGCCACCTGGGGGCCAGGAGAAGGGATCAAATTCCCAACCCTCCCAGGGTTGAACAGGAACATGGGTCAGTTTTTACATTCCTGCGGTAATTTGTTTAACAACTTTGCCGCTATCATCGATTTTTAAACAACAGTTGGAGTCATTAAGTTACCACAAACACCCCCTTCTTCGGCCAGCAGGTAATTGAGAACCACACGATGTTGGAATATCGCTGTTCGCATTCGGGTGGCCTGGTCTGCCAGTAGATCCCGGGCATGGGCTGTCTCGTTAGGAGAACGGCTTGCAACTGAATAATACAATTTAAATTATAGATAGGTTCTCGAACACCGCTAACCCACTTGTTGGGGTTCCAGGTGGCCGGTCCCTAATGTTGTATGATACATTGAGGGGTCCACTCGGCTTTACCCCGGGTTTGACCACTTCCACCTGTTATAGAGGTGTCAATGGATCACCGCGATCGATTGAGGTCATCATATAACTTAACACCCAATCCGTCACCTCCATTCTCTGGGAGTAAAAAGAATAAGGGGCGAATTAGCCCCACATAACACACCCCAGTCCACTTTTTGTGCAATCGCTTGTATGCATGATGTCCACAAATCCAGTAATGACCTTTCAGTGCCCAGGTACCATTTTAAAACAAACCTGTGGGGGAGGCTGTGGTAATTGGAAGTATGCTGTATTTTCTACTCCCAGAGGATGGTTCGACAGAATGTTCTTTAACAACTCGTCCAAGATCTCTTTACTTTTGCCTATGACTCCCCAGCAAATGGGTGGCCTGTCTGACATTTGGCCTACATAACCAAAACTCTGACACATAGTGATGTCATCATTCCACCAAATTCCGGTATCGTTTGGAAACTAAGGATATGTCTTAATTGTGAATTTGCATTCCCAGGCACCGGAATTGCGGTGCCAAGAGCAGGTACTATTGGAATGGTTAGTGGATTGGTCAGCAGGAGACCAAAAGTTGGAAATCACCAACAAAACCATGCAGACAATCAGCAGCTTCATATATGCCTTCTGTCTGGCTTCGGAGCCTCCACGCGAAAAAGAAAAAAAAGCAAACTCGGCCTGTTTTAAGGAACCGGAGTTAATCTTATACTCCTTCCCATGAGCATCTTTTGCCTTCCAGGCATGCCTTTTCATTGGAGTTTCCAGTACCAGGGGTACGGCTCCTACAGTGGGGAGTTCATCCAGAACTGGTTAGCCCAGAAAATGCGACAGATTTTTAGGGTGATCAGGGCTGTATGAGGCTGGCATAACGGTTGGGGCCTTTGGACAGAACGCAGTAATTTTCGGGCATCTGTTTATACCCCAGCAACTGCATCCCACAGCCGTTCAGCCCATCCCTAAAGTGGGAACCATTCTCTTGCAGTTTGGGGAAGGTGCCATGAACATGAACTTCTGAAGTTGGTAGGGGATTACTGCTGGTTTCAATGGGATTTGGAGTAGGACCACTGGAGGACTGGGAGAAACCTAAGCCAGAAAATAAACAAGGTGTTGCACAGGACAGCAGTGGCCCTTTTTGGTCCCTTTGCTCTTCCCAAAGAACAAAGGATGGACAAGATGTATTAAAACTGTAACTTAAATTCTCCTTTGGTTATTCTCTGAATTTTTACTTCTTTTTCTTCTTTCTCTCATGGTATGTTTTTGTTATTGTATATCCCCTTGATCCTCCAAGTGCAACAAAACAATATGTGAAACACCAACGAAAACAAACAAGAAAAGAAGAAATCCCACATTGAGTGCATTAATATGGTGGTAGAAGTTGTGTTTATGTATGAGGTTGGTCTGTAAAGAAGAATTCTGCAGCCTTATAAGAGTGAGAAAATACATTATAAGATGTCCCGTTTCTCACTCTCCAGATTTGTATTCTCTAGATACACATGCAGAAAAGTTTAGAAGAAATGCCTACATTTGGAGACAGCTGGCTAAAGTTTCCAGAGATGAACATCTTACAAATGAGACCTATTTACATATGAAAAAAAGCAATACTGAGAAGCTGTTACCACCCTGCATCAAATGCAAACTCTGAGTTCAGCACACCTTAAATCCATTAGAAATTCTGATTTGAGAGATACGCCAAGGAATTAAAAGCTTGATCCAAAGCATACTGAAATTGATAACAAGGCTCATGTTCACTGCAATGGGCTTTCGATTAGGTCCCATTGGAATTTGATTCCAGAGAATGGATTTTTCTCTCCACAGTCCACTGCAGCTGTCTGTAGCTGCAGCTGTGCAACACTCCAAACTTTTGTCTTACAGAAATCTACACTAATCTCCAATTTAAATTTACCTTGTCCCCAGTTCCCACCCTGTATCCTAGGTTATATTCAATGCACAACAAACACCTTCCAGGACTTGTGACCTTAGCAAAGCTGAACTCAACATAATCAAATTCAGTTTGGGTTCCAGAAAACGATTCTCTAAATTAGACAATTCATTCTGTGTCCCCCTACATAAGCAAGTGTATCAATTTTTTAATAGGAAATACCTGGCATATCACCAAGTGCATACACACTGTCTCCTCTAAGCAAATTCTAGACTTCTCAAGTTTATTGCGAATCTTTATCCCCCTCTGTAGTGCCTAGCTTCACCTCAGTTCAGGCTGTTCAACTCGTGCTACCTTTCCCCTTGTCTCAGAACCTACTTCCTACTGTGCTTCTGCAGTAACTCCTGCCACCAACCCTTCCTCCCTGAGCTCCCACTGCAGTTTCTCTGCAGGTAGTCAAATGAATTTATTCATATCTTAGCAGTCTTCCCCTTGGTTTGTGTATGTTAACGAAGAGCCTGCAGCAGCAGGTTGGCACTAACCCAGCTGAGCTCCTCTTCACCACTTCCAGCAACTGCTGCCAAGTTGTACAAGGGAAGTGGCAATGCTTGCGAGTTGAGCTAGGTACAAGAGGAAATGGGAAGTCTTTGAGCAAATTTGATTTTGAGGTTAGCCTGAAGGGAGGTTCAGAAATCAAAACACTGATTTATGAACAGTTGTACGGTTCTGAGATTCAATCTTCATGAGAAGGAAACCTGAGCCATCATATTTCTAAGTGAATGAGATCTACTCACGCTAATGTCAGGCCTCTCTGTAGATATGCAACTCCCTCAGAGATGGTGTTTCAAGGCTCAGTCCTACCCAAAGCAGGGAAGGCTAAGTGCAATCCCCCATCATGGACAATAGATCATGATCTTCCTTTCTCCCTGGACTGGTAAAATTTATTTGATTATGTAATGTGCTTGACTAACAATTTTGGGTTTAGGAGGTTCATCTGTAATGTAGGAGATTCAGATTCTTCTCTGCTTTGACTGATTCAGACAGAATCTCTCCTATTTGAATTGTTCAAGAATTTCTAGGCCTTAATGATTTCACTTTTTTCTTTAAATAAGAATGATCAGCCACATTGTTTTAGTCTCTCTAACTGGGTGGCTAACACTGAACAGGAATAAAGCAAGTCATCCTTAAGGAGAAAGCTTACACTTGCATCAATTCTGACAAGCAAAACCACATATTTGTGCAAACAGTCATTTCCAAAATACACATGCAAAATAAAATTGTTACCCAAGCTACTACTAATAGTGAATGAACAATAAAGAGCACATTGGTCAAGTATTGAGTATGGGACTGTGTGAAGTGGTCATTATCTGTTCTGGGATAAAGCAGATGGAGTTACCTAGAGAGTAGCTCTCAGAGAGAGACAGCCTAAGCACCCCATTTTGCAGTACTACCTCAGCTTTAGTTGTGACGTTATCCTCTAAAACCTAACAGTAATCTGTATCTCAGGTAATTAAGCCTGCCTGAGAGCAAATGTATTTTCTCTTTTCCTGGTTCTGCTGCATGCTTCACTTGTTATAGCCCATTTTAACAAGCCCATTCAGCTGCATTTAGGCTTTTGAGATGTCAGACTGATTTTTATTCTGGCTACTAGACATTGCTCAAGATCATACATTATGGACAGTACCTCACTGTCATCTAAGCCGCTGCTGTAGTGGTGGCTATTTTGTGATGTAAAAACCCAGCTGTCTGCTGCTATGTGATAAGTACTAAAAATGGTACATTGCAATCCAAGCTACTGTACCATTATAGCCAAGAGAGGATTACAAATGGGACAGCTGCTGTAAGGAAAGGCTATATACAGTTGCACGTATGCACTCCAGTGATTTTTATCATGGGAGGGGAGAACAGCATTTTCACTTTTAAGAAAAATTTCTCTCCAGGGTGTACTACTGCTACCTTGTTGCCAATTACTGCTTCCTGGCAATGAACAGCAACCGTATGCTCGTAGGCTGTGACATTTGATTAACGACTCTAATACAGAGTCACCTGAGGAAGGAGCGGTGTCATTAACTTGAGCAAAAAGGAATTGATAGCTGTAGCATTGTCTCTCTGCAGTATTTTGTGGGAAAGTGAGGGAAGGAAGTGAAATAAAGTAGAAAGGAGAATAATGATCATAGCTGTCTTTAGATAGCTCCCCAGAGAGGAGGCGATTGACAGCTTTTGCTTGGATGGGGCTGTTCCCTTCCCCCATGCAATAGCCTCCATCAGCTTATATATGACTGAAGTAGACTGAATCCCTTCAAAGAGAAGATGACATCCACAGGCAAGCCTAGGGACATCTGAACGGAAACATTTGTAGCCTCACAACTTGAACCTCAGACAAGTCCATAAATGCAATTCTGCTCATAGGAGACACTGAGAACATCATGATAATCTTGGAGGGGTTGGGGCTGATGTACAGCCTTTCTGCTAGCTCATGACCTGATCTTTCTTGTAGTTTAACAACTAAGCTTTAACAACCCAACAAGCTGAAGAAGCAAACAGGAGAAAATTATCAGCACGTTTATGTAAGAAACATGCAACTATGACTGTAGAAGTTTGATTTAGTAACTGAGTTTGACAAATACAGACCAGATGGCACAATTTTACTAACGCATGTTCATCAAGCTTCTGATGAAGCCACATGGGAGTCAGACAAAAGGAACTATCTAAGGCCAAAATGGGTCCACAAAACTACAGAAATGCTACTTTTTTTTTTTCTCCAGTATTCTCATATTCACTGTGGAATACAGCTTACACAGGTATTTGGACCAATGTAGCACACCTAAGTCACTGTACTGTCTTATTTTCTGCAAGACATGAGAAGCTTGTGTGAGGTTTGACACAGATTCCTGAGGCCCAAGGTTTTCTCTCTGAGATTTGTTTATTTGTGTCTTCGATTTAAACTCAGACCTTCCACCTGGACATGCTGTGCTTTTTGCCCCAAAATTGCTTATCATTTCAGAAAGTAAATGACCAAGGAAGAAGAGGAAAGGTCACAAAATTTTTTAATTCTCAGCTTTTTGTTCTCACAGTTCCATTCCATAGACAAACCATGGATAACAAATGCAACATCAGCCTGAACATTTCATGCTTCCCAAATAGAAAAATGCCATATACAATCATTAAAGGGAACATAAAAGACTGAGGAGCCTCACAAAAAGCCTGACTAACAGCAATAGAAAACATAACCAATGTCAAAGAGTTGAACCGAGAAAGAAAAATTCTTCAAAGGCACATGACCCAGATACCATAACAGAAATGAGCCCAGAACAAAACTCAAGGTTTGTATTTTTTCCCTCCTGACTTGGATGGGACGTTTGAAAAAGGTAGCTCTAAGGCAACCAAGATTTAGTACCAAACCTCATGAGAGCAACAATCAATCTTTCTCCTCTGTGAACACTGCCTGAGGACTTGCTCATCAAGACATTCATGTAATCCCCTTCCTCTGCATTCATGTCCCAATCTTAGCCATTTCTAGAGACTGGAAAAGAAAAAATCTGATGGCACAATTTGTTTGTGACAATATGATCTTCTTGGAAATACATGCAATAAAATCATCACAGATTACAAAACAAATGTCAGCTGGTTAGTGTGACAAAAGGGCATTTAAGAAGTAGCTCCAACTGCCAAACTCTTGTTATTGCCTTCCAAATAAAAATTAATTGAAGAAAAAACAGGCAAGAAAGAATCATAAGGTCTGTAGTCTCGTTATGAAATGTATGTGGGGGCAAGATAAGTTTAAGGACAGAGTTGCAGCACTGACCTGAATTCAGGAGAAAATAAAGCAAGGGAAGCAGGGCAGCATTAAAAGCTCTCTTGGTACAGTTCTTCAAAACAGAATCACTCGATGCCAGAAAGCAGAATTGAGGCAGGGAACCTGGTGGGAAGCCCTGCCAAGGTACTCACAGACCTCATTAATGGGAGAGGGGTCAGTCACTGGGTGCACTATAATTTGGGGATAAATATCCTTTGTTTTGAAGATAAACGTGCTACAGACAGCTCTTTTAAATTAAACAGTCACAAACACAAGCACAGAAAATATTCTAGGAGGATGACAGCAGGGAGAACTCTGAAGTGCAAGGACCTGATCTGCCCCACTGCATCATCCCCTAAGACCATGTTGGACAAGATCCTTGGTGCAGTATCTCTATGGCTGTGTGTCATGGTTTAACCCCAGCTGGCAACTGAACACCACACAGCCGCTCGCTCACTCCACCCTGGTGGGATGGGGGAGAGAATCAGATGAGTAAAAGTGAAAAAACCCCTCGTGGGTTGAGATAAGAACAGTTTAATAATTGAAATAGAATAACATAGTAGTAGTAATAATAATAATAATAATAATAATTAATGATAAAAGAATATACAAAGCAAGTGATGCATGATGCAATTGCTCACCACCCGCCAACTGATGCCTAGCCAGTCCCTCAGCAGCAGCCCCCCGGCCAGCTTTCCCCTAGTTTATATACTGAGCGTGACGTCATATGATATGGAATGTCCCTTTGGCCAGTTTGGATCAGCTGTCCCAGCTGTGCCCCCTCCCAGCTTCTTGTGCATCTCCAGCCTTCTCAGTTAGTAGAGAATGAGAACCTGAAAAGTCCTTGACTTAGTGTAAGCACTACTTAGCAACAACTAAAACTTCAGTGTGTTAGCAACATAGTTCTCATACTAAATTCAAAACACAGCACTATACCAGCCACTAGGAAGAAAATTAACTCTATCCCAGCTGAAACCAGGACACTGTGCAACCCCCATTAAGCACTACAAAAGAGAACAGTTTTATTCTTTTATAGATGCCCCCTTGCAGAAAAAAAATGTGTAACCAACTTGATCTGCAGGATCTTCTCCTAAGCAATATGATGCACATCTCACCTCGCTTGACCACTGTCTTTCCCACGGATGTACAGTGATGAGGGGATCTCAGAGACAGGCCATCTGCCAGAATACCATAATGACAGGAATTTTGTAAAATGTCACAGACTGTCCAGGACAGCCAGGAAGGAAAAATATTTTTGCCTTGTTTTGTTCTATCAAGTGACATGTTTATTCGAAGAGCTATAGTGGCATAGCTGTGCATGTGTGCTAACAGCACGGCAATCCTCTCAGGCATTCAGACAGCACATAGAGATTTTAACTGTCAAGGAAAAATACTTCTCATGCTACATAATGCATCAAAGATTTGGTGCGCTCTTGTTTATTTCACTCTAGGATGACATAATGGGATTTTTTTTCAAAGCAGACACAAGCACTGAGGTTAATGGTTGATCTGTAAATAGACCATGTAAATATTCATAATATTTAGTCCTTTAAAATGAGATCCCGCTAATGATATGTTCAGAGGCATGAAGTTAATTGTTTTCACTAACCAGAAATGCATAAACTGCCATTATTTCCTGCAAATGGCTTTTATACTTTACATATCAAACTCAGTGTCAAATAGACTATGATTTATGTCAGACACACTGTACATTCACCTCAACACTCTCCTCCCACAAAATAAAGGCCCCGGGCAGGAGGAGAAGGTAACTAGAAAGGATGTGTACAGCTGCCTTCCTGCCCTTGACAGAGAGCCATGCATGTACCAACCCTCACCAAAAACTGATTGCAGTTATGGGGTAATGGAAAAAAATTTGGCCAAAACTAAACTAATTTCTCCAATTTTCCAATGATACTGTCTCCTTCACAAACTTCAAAGCCAGAGGTTTTGTCTTATTTATCCTTTTTCCATTTTATGTGAGGGAAAATTCATGAGGCTCATGAGACTTTAATAATAAGTTGATTAACATGAAAAATAAGACTGAAAAGCTTTGCAGACTCAGTTCAGACTGTTTTTCTATCTTCAGTTTATCCAACCATCTTTGTCCAAGGAACTGAATTAAAATTTTCCTGGGATCAGTTATTTCACTCTTTGGGTCAAAAGACACAGCAATTACTGTTTTGTTGTTTCCCTTCCTCTCCCTCTATTCACTTAGGGCTCAATACAGACTTATGACTCCAGAACAATAAAAATCAAACCAAAAAATGATTCAGTGTTTTTTGAACCTAAAAGACTGAAGTCTCATGTAACCAAAGCTGATTCATCTTAAAACAGAATAAAGCTACAGCCCTCAAAGCTGGAGGAAAATACCAAATACACTGAAGTTTGAGTGCTTATAGAGCCAGATTAAGCAGGCTCAGCTTCCATACAAGTCCCTGAACCTTGTGTTTCTGTGAGGGTAGGTTGGAGGTCTTCAGATCTAACAGAGGCTTGCTAGGCAGTGAGGTGACTGAGTCCTGATGCAAGTGAAAAAAATTATCATCAGTGGCAAAACAGAAACACACACGAAAAAACCCAAATCAGAGCTTTGTAAAACACTCAGAAGTAGCTAGTGGTGTGAAGAAAAAATGAGCTTTTCAATCCAAACTGGACATCAGGAAGCTGGGCTCTATTCAGACAAAGGACAAAAAACTGGAGCACAGAAAATTTTTGCTCAAACAAACCCTATGCATTCCTGATAAAGAGATGGTGAACACCATTCCTATAGAGAGATCACCAGTATTTAAAACCATGTGAAGCTGAATGTTCTGTGAAACTCAGTTATCAAATTTCTCCCGCCTGCTCTTTATGCTGGCACTTTTCTCCTGGCCCTCCCTGCCTTCCTACAAAATATACTTAAAGCCAATGTGGATTCTGGTCTGTAAGACATCTAACTTTATCCTAACCAGACAGCTCATCTCAGAGCACATTTAAAATAATCTAATAACTAAATTACAGTAATAATCATTTGGAAGTTGTGTCATGCCAACAATCATTACACAGAAGGCCTTGATATTGTACAGTTTTCTCATTTTAAGAGACATAGGAAATAAGTGGTTCTGTCTAGTGTGGGCTGAGATATGCTAGACATCAAGTGTCAACAACTTTACTTACGTTTCAGAGTTCATGAAATAAGGTACCTATTATCTGACTTTTCTTTCCTTTGGCATCTGTGAAGATCTGACTTCAACTTTATATTTATAAATCTTTAGCAAAGTTTGCTAAAGTTTTATCAATATAAAGTTGGAGTCAGGTCTTCACAGCGCTTTTTTTGCTAAAGTAATATAACTCGGAGGTCTCCCACTCACTTCTGCTGTCATTTATACCAATGGGCATGAAATGCTAGCCCTTGGGGGTATGAGAAAAGCCTGTTATCGGTTGTGTTTCGCTCCCACTGTACAAAGCCTAAATACAGCCTACCTATCGTGAAAAGTCAATAAATCTAACTCAATCTCCTGGCCTTGGCTGGGTGATCACTGCAGAACTGGATTAGCTAGGTTAAATTTAGATACAGCTTTCTCACCCCATGCTCTTTTGTTATCTTTCCCTTTGCTAAAGTTTGCCATCCCTATATAGAAGATAATGTGAGCATCCTTCATCAACCCCAATGCCAGGCGTGATTGAAACTATCACAGAGGGCTGTGTTTTTACACATTAAAGGAGCATGGACCCTGAAAACAAAACAAAACAAAAAAACCCAGAAAACAAACAACCCTTTCCCGAAAAAACAATGACTTTGGATCACCCTATCCACATTTACTGTGTATTTGTTTTGAAAATATTCCAAAAGGGACATGGTTACTTATGCCAACATTGCCAAATGCTTAATTACACAAATGCTACCATCTGGAGGAAGAAAAGATTTAGAGGCTGTTTAGCCAAAACAAATTATATTTTAACTCTAAGATATGAATGCATGTGCCTGGGAGGTCTCAGCTGGAGAGTCCAGCAAGCTTGTCAAATGTGGGGGTTCCTACAGCTTCTGAAGCTGACTGATGGGTTGTCTGCAGGAACAATTACCAGAAACAGTGGGCCAAACCCTCCCCAGTTCATTTCCTCTGAAATGTGGCTGGATTCCTGGCACAAGAGCTTCCACCTCCCTGCATGGGGCTGTGATACTCTCCAAGGAGTTCTGGACCCACAAATAGAAAACATTTTCATCTTCACAACTGGCCATTGACATGTAGTGCATTATATTTTAAAGAACCCCTACTAATTTTAGAGAGTATCACACTCTACACTGCCAAAAATCATTTGCAGTAACATTCTGACATGTATTATGTAGACAGAATGCTGCTTAGTTTAGATATTTCTAGCACCAAGTTTAGGCAAAATGCTAAGCATTTCTTCTGAAATATTTCAAAACAAGTACAAGAGTTCACAGAACTAAAAAAAAATCTGCTGCAGAATGTTACAATATTTAGGCATCAGGCATATTGCAGCTAACTATATATATTTTTTATGCAAAACAGACTTGAACGAGATAGAAGATTGCCAGCACTGTTCATCTCGAAACATCCTCCTCTCAAATCCAGTATACAATGGAGAAGCATTACATTTCCCTTTGTACATGTAGGGAAGCCAAGGCATGAACAGGTACGCAATATAAAATATACAATATATGCCAGCAGATTCAAAAACTGAATGCAGGTTTCCTAATAACCATTCCTGTGATATTTATCGTTAAAAAAAAAACAAAAAACAAACACCAACAAAACAAACAATCCAGGGGTGTGTATCTGGTTAGACATCAGACTAAATAATTCATAGCTGGCATAAATCAGTATCCTTGAAATGAGCAACACCAGTTCGTCCTGCATATCCCTCATTTGGAGTACACTGCTTTTAGGGGCAGTACTAGAAGGATGACACCCAAGCTGACATCTCCAGCTGAGGATCTGACCCAGCATGTGTGTTTAAGTAATAAAGAAACAGAGTCAGAGGAAAAGAGTCAGTAAATACAAATGCTATGGTAATATGGACTGCTAGGAAGCGCATATTTTAGTGAATTTGAGATGAACACATAGCATCACTCTCACATTAGCCCGGGCCATTGCAAAAGAGCCACACAGCCTTTAGACTTCAGCATCAGATATTGTGTTTTTGCCACTCATTTTTATTTTGTTTACAGCTTATGGGTTGGGGTTTTTTTTATTTGTTTGGGCNTTCAGCTCATTCCATCTTTTGAAGTCTTTGTTACTATGGAAACAATTACAGTGTTGGTCTACACATTGCCTAGTGATACCTCAGAGTGGGAAAAAAAATAAGGAAAGAGTTTTGGGCAAAAATTACTTAGATTTGAAACCATAAAGCGCTATAGGACAGTTTATTGCCTCCCCTTTAGCTTCCTAATTCACTGCTGATAAAGTCAGAAAGGTTAGATTACCCAGTTTAAACAGGTGTTCTTGCCTGAAGTGAATTAAGGGAGTACTCACACAAACACTTAAACACAAGCACAGAAAACAGGGCTGTGCCACCTCAGCAGTTGGAAATGACCAGCAGCTGGGCATGGCAGAGCTTTCTGCTGGAGAAGGGCCTTCATGGATTTTGATGCGTGCTAGTACATATGCTACATTCTAGCAAATTAAATTTGCCCTGGACTGTTCCTTGGGATTCATGCCAACAAGCAAGAAATGGCTCAGGTCCATGCTATAAAATTTTCTTAACCTTCAGAATAAGGTAGCTACATACAGACGGCTTACTAAGGATGGTGTCCAGACCATGTGACCTCCAAAAGCAATGCATTGGACCTTTTTGGAGAAATACCAGTTGACCCAGGCTGAAATCATACCAGGTCCATTCTAACAGTTCAGCTGAAGAGTGGGTTGTACCTAGGAACACAGCATTGTTGTTTGGTTTTTTTTTTTTGTACTGTAGACATAGCCACAGGGCACAACTATCCTGGTAAGTATCCTGAAAAGAGGTTCAAGGAGCATATTTAAGAACTAGCCCCCAATTGTCTGCACTGCTTTACTGCTAGCTCACTCACTGGCTCTGTCCTGAACTGCTCCAGCCGTCTCCCTCCAAAACTAATCCGCTACAGAAAGATCTAGCTTTAAATTCTGCAGATGTGATCCAATCAATTCACATGATTTTGGAGCCAGGGATTTGTCTGTGGCCCTCCTTCCTTCAGAGGAGATACAGCTATGCCTTTTATATCACAGGAGCCATCAGAACAACTGTCTGTGTATACAAGTACTTAGCTCTTCCCTACAGCACACAAACCCAGCTGCTTACATCCTGAAGAATAGCAACCACTGAAAATGCTAGCCACAGACAGAAATTCAATCCCATTTCCTAAACGAGCCTGCGATGCACCCTAGGGAGCCACAGGCTTAAAGAGAAAATTGGTAAGGTATTTGCAAGAGATGCTGGTTTTGCCCAGTAGCAGCAAGATCCTGCTGCAGCTATGGAGAACAAAAGGATAAGTTCAATGGATGAAGCCCTGTCTGAATATTACAGTATGTCTACTGTATAATTTGTTTACTTCGATTAGAAGATATTACTAGATGCTAGATGGCTATCAAATCAGATTCTTTTGAGAAGAACAGAAAAAACAGCAGTTATTCACTGTCAGTTGATTATTTCAGAGTTATTTAGATACGCTATCTGTTCTTTTTTATTTGTAATATATGGAAAGATGCTTAGGAAGACAAATGTATTAAATTCTGTTTTCCCTCTGTCCTAGCATTTTTTCCCCATTATAATTTCTCATGGTCCAGCACTAAAACAAAAATTTTGTCAAAGATGCCTTTCTGCACAGAAACACTTTCTTACTGCATTTCAGATCTGTCTGTTCAAGGGCAATGGATTTTAAGGTATATTTATTATCTTCCTCTATATATGCCACTTTTCTTAAAGTTGTTCTTCACTGTTACTAATTTCTAGTCAGGAAGAAATCCCCTGAGCTTTCCTGCAAAACTCTAGTATATTGAATCTTATTAACTAGTGATTTTTTTTTCTCCCAGGAAAAGAACTGATTTATTAAATCCGCTTTGACTTCACTGTGAATTTGGAACAAGAAATATAGATACGAATGTAAGATACTGGTAAAATCTGGAAACGCTACGGAAGTTTGTGACTCTGAGATCTAAGTGAAATTTTTCATCAGAATGGAGTAACTCTTGGTTTAGTTGTTCATATTTGGTGTTGGACTGTCCAAATACGGAAATCATGCCTGGACAGTGAGCAGGAGCAATTCCAGCACGCCTCTCAAAAATGCAAACATGCACTGACGGAGATGGGTGCTCTTTACATAATTCCCTTTTTGCAGTAAAAGAGGGAGGAACAACTCTGGAAAAAAGTTTAAGGAATCAGAGCTTGAGATATGAGCTGAACTCCGCACATTGGATAAGGATCCAGAGACTGTGTTTTATGATCCTCCATCACAGCCCCTGGTGGATTTATTGCCACAGATGTATCAACTGTAGAGACATATATGCTTTCCTTATTGAACAGCCACAGCAACAAATACTTGCTCTGGAAATAGTTCTAATAGAGACAGATCCTTCATACTGAGGGTGGGATATCAGTGTCAGTACTTTAAAGAGAACATAACTCAGAAAGACCTAGAAAGCTTCATCAGGCCCAGCAAAGTCTATTCTGGTAGGGGAGCTGAACATCTTTCAGTATCAGTTTCATACTTATCAAAGCAACTTTCTGTGATTAGATTCCATATAAAACTGGATGATCCTGATTTTATTTCACAGTGAATGGAAATGTAACAATTATGAAAAAAGTCAAATTTGCACATTTACATATTTCATGTAATCAGGAGAAGTGGAGGCATATACTGAAGCAGTGAGTGGTATCACAGGCTGTGTATGGCTTGTATTATAGAATCATAGAATAGTTTGAATTGGAAGGGACCCTTAAAGGTGATCTAGTCCAACACCCCTGCCGTGGGCAGGGACATCTTCAACTAGATCAGGTTGCTCAGAGCCCCGTCCCACCTGACCTTGAATGTTTCCAGGGATGGGGCATCTACCACCGCTCTGGGCAACCTGATCCAGTGTTTCACCACCCTCACTGTAAAAAATTTCTTCCTTATATCTAATCTGAATCTACCCTCCTTTAGCTTAAAACCATTCTCCCTTGTCCTGTTGGAACAGGCCGTACTGAAAAGCCTGTCCCCATCTTTCTTATAAGCCCCCTTTAAGTATTGAAAGGCTGCAATAAGGTCTTCCCGGAGCCTTCTTTTCTCCAGGCTGAACAACCCCAACTCTCTTATACATAGGAAACAGAGGTTTCTGTATAGAAACATATATTTTGCCTGCGAAGTGATGCTCATCTTTTTAAGTAACGCTCTGGGTATAGGATAAGTCCTCTAACAGCATCTCCCCTCCCCATATACTATAGCAGGTGCCTGTATGACCGTATTAGGTTAGATACTTAGCTCTTACTTGGCTAAAATTGAGATGAATCTCACTGAAGAGGACTGTCTCAGAAGGCATCACAAATTTTACATTCAATTTAGGAGCCCCAAATTGGCAGGCAAGACCTGCACAACAAGGAGACTCGGAGTGGTTTTAAAAGCTGAAAAAAACCCTTCTTGAAGCAAACTCATTTAGAATCTTAAGTTATTGCTGTGTGAAAATAAACAGAAACCTCACTCCAGCCTTCTTACTAAATTACCTTTTCTGGACACACACGTTGACATGAGCAAGTTTGAAATTTAAGAACAATGGGAAGCATAGAAAATAGGGCTGGAAGGGTCTCTGAGAGGACATCTAGTCCATCTTTTGCTTCAGAAGAGGACCATGTCCTGTCTTAAACCTAGGTCATGCTTGTCAGACACACTGGTTCTGCTTTTAACACCGTCAGTATTGAAATTCCCATATTCTCCCTAGGCAAGCTATCCCCGTGCTTCACTTATTATCTTGAATGCTAGGAAGATTTTCATACTGTCAAATCTGAATCTTGCTTACTGAAATTTAGTTCTTATCTCTTTGATCATCTGAATACTGTATTCTCTTCTCTTTTGCAACACCCTTGTACGTGTTTAAGGAGCGCTGTTGCATGTTTTGTTAATCATTCTTCCTTTGGAAGAAGCAATTCTAGTTTTGTCAGACTAGAAAACAGGGCTCTCCTCTCAGAGCTCTCCAGTATATGTTGCAATTTGTTGCAAATGCATGTTCTTCCAATTAAGGGAATTTCATCTGAACCAAATTGCTATTCAAATAACCTATTAAGATTATTTTGTGCTATCAACTCTGAAGTATTCACCACTGATTAAAGTGACCTTTTCCATGAAGAGGAATGGAAATGCAAAGTGCTTCAAAGTCAATGAAACAATAATAGGTCTCATTCATCTCTTACTTTGGCTGGCTTGAAATTCCAGTAACTTAGAAATACGAAGGAAAAAGCCAGCTCAGCATGATCATATTGAGACATGGCCAAAAGATGAAGAAGGCTAAAGCTCATGTGATGACACAGTCACTTTGTTGACCAGACATAAACATTTGTCAACTCCTACTTGAAAATTTTAACAACTATGTAAAAGGGCAGTGTTATTATACAAATCTGCAGTGGTCTATTCAATTGTGAAAACAGAAATTATAATAACAGGTTTTCAAAAGGCAGAGGGAAGTGGTTTTCAAATTCTAATTGTTAATGAAGAGAAAACAGCTGAAGCAATTCTGCCATCTCTGCTGACTGGATTCATGCCACCTATGAGGAGTAGGAAAACTAAGTGTATCTTTAATCTATTAACTTCTAGTATAAACAAAAAAACCCCATGAAACTAGCTACTGGATTCAGAGATATGACAGGAAAAAGAAGTCACTTATTGAATCCATTTGAAATAGGAAAGTAATTAGTGAAGCACAGGTTTTAAAATAAGGAAAAGAAGGGACACACTTTAATGGAAAGAGAGAATTTCAAAATTCATATAACCAAAGTTAAAAACATTGTGCTGAGTCCCAGAAACTGGGAAAAAATGAAATTCACAAATCCAGTCTCGTTGAAAAAGAAGTATTTGCAGTCATGAGTGATTCACCTTTTTCTCAAGAATCAAATGACGGGAGCTGTAAAAACTTGAATGAAGTGTTAAATAAATATTCTAAATAAATTTACTAGCAATGAGATACTGATTTCCCCTAAGAAAGCAAGCAACAGGAGAAAGTATACATGATTTCCCTGGGATCCTTAATGTGCTGTCCAAGTTAAACTTGTTTATAATTTAATGAATCACTGCATTTCCAAAATTAATTAATGCAATTATAGCTAATTAATATGCATAACAGGCTTATTTGTCTGTAAAAACTTGATACATAGATGCAACAAAAAAATCGCTGTAGTAAATACAATTCCATAGTCATCGGTTGTATTTTCCTCAAGTCTAGAACATGTTTCAATTTTGTATCTGGAAGGCAAATATTTTCCTCTCCTTTAAGATATATTGAGATTTCAAAAATTGTTCTGTTTCACATTTCACATATTCAGGGATCAAGTTCTAGGCCTTGCTTTAGAAAGGTACCTTCTTCCCCCAAACTGAGAAAATCTGCTTAAATATCTCAATTAAACTGACATGTTCTCAGAAGAAAAAGTTTCTTGTCCTACAAATCAGCATCTATGTATGAAAAAAGCAACTTCTTCAGAAGAGTCCCTGTTCATCAGGGTGCGTGCATCTACCACGCTCTGTCAATATTGTCTCTACCAGGTGGAGAATCCAGGCCCCCATTCTATAATTGCAGTCTCTCAGATGCACCATTTTGAGGTCCTGTAGAGATCCACATCAAGAAGGAAGTTTGTTACTTAAACGCAGGTTCGGGACCGCAGTCATTAGGAACAAAATGAAAATAAGTTAAACATTTCAACCAAACTTTTAATTGGCTTTGCAAGGCTTTAGATTTGTAGCAGTGAAGATTTCCTTATATTGAGTTTGACCAGAAACATGAATGTCTGACACAGAACAGATAAGTTGTCTGTTCACCAGACTATCTAGTCCAGCCTCCTGCTTTAAGTGGGACTACTGCCAACACCCAACCAGGTCAACTGTGGCTTTTCCTATCCAAGCCATGAAAACCTGCAAGGATGGAGATTTCACTACATCTGAGCAACAGGTTCCTACGTCGTGCCAAACTCCTAGTAGAAACCTTTTCCTAAAATCCAGTCTGAACTTGCCAAGCTTTAATTTGCAGCTGTTGCCTCATGCTACACCATCTTTCACTGCTGTTCGGCTCTGTCATTTTTTGGTTCCCCATCAGCAGTTGCGGCTGCTATGAGACTGCTCCTTACCCTTCTCTTTGCCAGACTAAACCAGCCCTGCTCCCTCCCTCATTCTCTCCTTTGGTGCATTTATCCTGGCAGCTCTCTGCTGGATCCACTCCAGTTTCTCAGCAGCCATCCTGAAATGAGGAGCCTCAAAACAGGACACAGTAATCCAGGGGCGGCCTCACCATCACCGAGAAGGTAGGGTCGATAATTCCTCTTGTTCTGATGCCCGTGCTCCTAATGCAGCCAAGTGTACGGCTTGCCTTATTCATGATGAGGGCACAGTGCTGGCTCCTGTCCAATCGGGCATCCACTGTAACACACAGGTTCTTTTCAGCAGGTTTTTTAGCCCATCAGTTCCTTGCCTGTACCCATGAGTGGGTTTTTTTTCAACCCAGGCATGTTAATTGGACCCTATAACAGTCGTCATCTGGACAAAAAAGACACTGAATTGCCAGTGTCTTTATGGTCCGTATAGAGTAAATGCAATAAAAGGATAAAGCATATTACATCTCTGATATGTTGATATCATACTTACATACACTGATTACATTACACTGCTATTCTAAAGCTACGTAATTCCATCCCAGAGCATGAACATGATGAGACAAGAAGAGACACTGGAAGCCTGATCCTGCAGTCCTTATTTAGTTTTCAGGCTACCAGTTGAGCCATTGTCTATTAGCTGGCATGGATAAAAAGTTTAAATGTACTTGCTTAAAATGTATTCAGTGCAAGAAAGAGCACAGAGTTTGAAATCCCATAGATTCCAGATGAACTTTTCCCTTTTTCCCACCTTTTCCTTTAAAGTGTGCCCAGGTAGGTCCAGGCATACAGCCTACACATTAGCAGCTTTCCAATGTTAATCTGAGAGACTATCCTGGTTAAATGTCTCCCATTTCCTGTCCTGTCCTTGTCCCACAAGGCACTAAAGTGGAGAAAAACATTTTTTCACAATCCTGCTATCTCTGGAAAAAAGTAGTTTCATATTCTTGGTACGAAAATATTTCAAATATCGACCCACAGGCTTTTTTCTGCTCATAGGGATAATGTAAAGCTTCTTAATCCCATTCTGTGTGTCTCAACCCAAGCTTTCCAAATAAATGAAACTTGTGGATAGCTAGTACTGTTATTCCTTAATAAGCAGGAAAAGACCAGGATCAAACAAAGGGCCTATACTGATAAAAGTAAGCTAACACCTGTATAAGGAATCAAGCTTTTAAAAAAGCAGTGGGATACAACATTTTGAAGAACGCTTCCAAATGGCTATAACTTCTTAATTCATGTTATCAGTTTCACTTTGGAAGAATGCAAATTTCCTTCAACTGTTTTGGTTAAAAATAAAACAAAATATTTGTGTGAAAAACAATATTTAAAATATATATTTTGTATAAGAAAGTAACCTACATTGCTTACCTTGCAAAGACAAAAAAGTGGAAGTTTTAATATTTTCCAGTGAAAATAGCTTTGAATTTTCTATCAGCACTAATGAGAAATGAAGTAAGAATTTATAAAATTCTCTTTAAAATATTGAACAAGTTAGTGGAGCAGGACCAGTAGAAGAGATAGTGGTCAACTTTACTTTTCTTTGGAATAATGGAATTATCGGAAGTTGGAGAAAAAAATTCTTGGAACCTGGAATATATTTCAGTGTGGTGTTTGTTTTTCTGACAATAGAAGTCTCGCATATGATTAGACTAGATAATAAAAATATGCTGTAAAGAGCATTACAAAGACTTATGTAGCATTTCCATTTGGGAAAACATTTTATAGGTCTGGTAAGGAATGTTAAATACTTCTTTTTATCTAGGAGTTGACAGGAAAATATCTATGCTTGTCAACAGTGCACTGTATTATTGATTGTTGATCGTTCAGCTCTTCAGAAAGGATTGCTCACTCCTGTGGCGGAACCTAAACCTGAGTGCTGGAAAAAGGACACAGTAAGTAATGCATCAAGCTAACAGAGATTCTGAAATTATCCCCAAGTTGTAATAAAGGCCAGAGCAAGACAAAGCTCCTCTCTTAAAATTAGATTCAGTAACTTTTTTCAGGAAGGCAATGCCAGAAACTGCACAGCATTGGTTGAGGAAGGACCTGTTTCTAACAGTGTAAGACAAGTAGCTCAACACAAGCTCAAAAAGCAGAGGAGTAGCTAATATGTGGGCATGGAAATACATCCTAAAACCTGATGTCATTTCTGAGGCTTTGCTCCTGGCCTGGGTAGACAAAGCTGAAGTGAACGGCAGGGTTTATAACTTCCACAGGACTCAATTTGATATATCAGTGTATCCTGGAGTAGGGCATACTGCCTTGCATTTCCTGCCCAAGGCACAAAACACAAAATGCACAGGCAGCATTCCTTCCCTTGCCCTACCTCATCAACACCTGGAATGCTGGTGCAGATATTTTGTATATCAACGATCAAGAAATTTGTCAGGAGCCAATTCTGACTGCAGAAAAGATAGTTCTACAGAATCACAAAATTGAGTGTCAGAGTATTTTACTTACTTCCAACAATTAACTGGTTAATGAATAGAGACGCTTGAATGGAAAACAAAAATTAGCATTTGTCAAGACATAAACAAACAACTAAAGCAAAGCATTTCATTTTAAATTTATGACAGCACCTTCCTGGGTGGTAGTCAGAAGCAGTGGAAAGCTGGCTTTCCAGTAAATAAAAAGCTCAGGAAGAATTTTAATGAAAAAGAGGGCCTAAATTAATATTACTCCCTCAGAACAGCTGAAGATTTGAAGGCTAATGTTCTTAGCAAGTGATGCCAGAGCATTCCAGCTGTATGCAGAGAGAACAGATTGTTGCAAGGCAAATTAATGTCACACAGAGTTGAGTTGCTAGTATTGAAAAATGATGAATCATTAATGATTTTCAGGTAAAAATAAAAGACAAAAGTATGAGTGATAGCAGGAAAAAAAAAACCAAGCAACTTTGGAGGGCTCTTTTAATGAAGGAGAAAATTTGAAAAAGCAGGTGAACAATATTTGAATCACAGTGAGTGTGTGACTACCTGTATTTTAATGCTTTAAAAAAAGGGAGAGGAAACATCACAGGTCTAGCAGAAGATGAAGATAATTACAGCAACTGAGTGTGAAAAGCCCCATTGTGTTATATGGGCATAAGGAGAAGCAGAAACCTCAGGAGCCATATGTACAAACATTCATTCGCTAACCTCAGTCATGTCACATGATGGCTGCTAATCCCAGTCTCAAATTAATCACTACACTTCAAACTCAGCTACTACAGCTGTCTATAAATAATACTCCTTCAAATTCCATTAATTATGGACTTCATGTGGTGTTAAAATCCAAGCTGGACAGAAGCTAGTGTATTACATGACAAATGCAAAAAAACACATTACAAAAATAAATTCATGGGTTTTGTCTGCTGGAAAGCAGAGAAGTGTTCAGTTTAAGTCTTCTAAAACCAAACCTAATTTTCAGTTTTTCATCAAAAACATGGACTCTTTCAGAACAAAGGGGTGTTCCACAGAAATTTCTGTTTAGTTAAAAAGGCTGTTTTCAGTCAAAACAATTTTCATATGAAAAGACTTACTCATGTCCAAAGTATACCCTTAGAAATATTTATACACAGTTTTGAAAAGACGACAACCAGTAAGCAAGAGAGATTAAAAAGACCTCTAATATTAAATATTGTCATCCTGCATAGGTGCCTTAAATTTTTTGACCAGTAGCTTCTTAACCTTTTTTTGATAAGCTAAGCAGCTCGAGCTCATGGGATCCTTCATCATTACACAAGCAACAAATCATTCTTACAGCTTCTCTATTTAATCCTTTCCATTTTTTTTTCTGTAAGCATTCGAGTGTAGAGGCACAAGGGCCAGTTGCGTGCAGTCAGGAGCAAGTTGCCTGTTCAATGTCAAAGCTCACATCCATTGCAGGAGAGTACAAGGACTGACATTAGCCAATGTCCAAGGTGAAAACATTTAATCTCAATTAACAGAACTCCCATTTCTCCAAGTTCCTAACAGCATTTGTCTTTGCCAATGTAAAACCTTTTATTACTGCTTGATTGTTTTTAAGATTTCTTCCGTTTTCGATGGTCTAGAATTAGGAAAGAATTAGAAAACCTACAACAGCAAGAGTTTATTTCATGTTCAAGCTCTCTCAAATAGTCCTGGTTGTGGATAAAAAAAAAAGGGGCAGGGGGGAGAAGAAAGAAACCCCTTCAGCTTCTGACACTGAGGAAAACAGAAACAGCACTGGAGGAACAAAGCTGGTCAAACCCTGGGAAATGAGACCCTTTCCAAAACGAGGTACTGTCAGTCTGCTGGTTGCACTGAGGGATAGCACAGGAGAGAATAAAAAGCAGAAGAGATGCTATCTTGTGGCAACGAGTTCAAAAAGCTAGCTCTAAGGGAGCAAAAGCCCTACTGTACACGTTTCTCAAAAATGAGGCGAAGGAAAAGAGTGTAAAAATTAATGAGTGGAAAAGCAGCAAAAAAGGCTCAGAAAATAAAGCAGTATTTCCCCCTGTGGCAAATCTGTCTCTCACACTTGCCTGCTTTTACTTTATTCTACTGCATTGAAAGGTGCACGCATGACGACCTGTTTTTTAGCATTCACCTGAGTAAATGTAACAACTTGCAAAGCTGCACAGAAACGGAAAGGGAAATGCATTACCTTCTTTCCACATACTGCAGAAAATATTAGAATGCAAGTTTTGACAGACTGAAACCCAGGGTTAGATCAAAAAGGGTATTTCTGTGAAATGTCAGGAGATTCTCCAAAGGCCTGCATGACCAGAAAGGATTCAGATTGCCTTAAAGTATATTCAGGAGCTGGGCTCCCAGCTGTCGTTTGGATTTGAAACCTCCCATGTGATCACAAGGCTTTATTCAAATATGTATATACAGATTTACTTCACAATCTAAGTCCAAAGGTGCTCAGACTAACTCCCAAAGTAGCTCTGCAGAACACAAATTCATGAGCACACTCTGATGTTTAGAAAAATGACCACAACAGACTGGAGCTCTCGCCATTATGCGCAGGAGCAGATCCAGGCACTGCTAAAAGATTAACGTGAAAAAAGATGGAAAGTATACATTTAGAGAACACTGAAGAAAAATGTGTCTGCTGAGAAGCAAGCTGGGATTCAACTCCCGAAAAGTTATTCTGAGATGAAAATACACATCTTGTGATCCCCAGAACTGCCAAGTAAATGTGATTTACTCAAACATGCGGATTTTCCTCTATTGCATCAGTAAGATTCTCTTTTAGAAATTTCTGTGGTGACAACTGGACTTTAATCACCTGATTAAAATTGGGGTGATGCATTTGTATTACTGGCTTACAGATTTTTAAAAAGAGAAAGAAATAGTTGATCCAGACCAGCCCCTGTAGACCAGTGTCCAGCTCTAACAAACGTGCACAGACACAGCCCCATCCTTTCGCTCCTGAAGGTGCTGCCCACCCTGGGTGACAGCGGAAAACGCTGGCAAAGGAGCAGAGGGAACCATGCAGAGCAGGCTGGCATACCCTGCGCTATCTGTACAACCTGTAAATAAACAGAGAACATCTTAGCCTCAGACTCGTCAGTCTGGTCCACTGCATGAGCGGTGCATTTGTTTAAAATGAAAAAATACAGCATCCAGAGCAGGATGATTTCTACCTTGAAATAAAATGTTAATGGAGAGTAAATAAGAAAGTAATTTCCATAAGAGCATTATGAGGAAAAAGCACAATAGGGGTTTCTTCTTTAGAAATATTTTGTCACCTTGAAAGTCTTATCAACATACTGAAAAAAGTAGCTTATAAAAGGGGACAATAATTCATTTTAAAAAAAGAATATGAAGCCCGCCATTTCAGTGGTTTTTTCATTTCTCATCTCATAGCTCTCACAGCTGATTTGCTCAGATAGTTTAACCCTATATATAAAGCAATAGGCATCCATTAACACTTTAACAGAGTTGCTTTATGTATAAGATTAGTGTGAAAAAAGACGGAAAGTATACATTTAGAGAACACTGAAGAAAAATGTGTCTGCTGAGAAGCAAGCTGGGATTCAACTCCCGAAAAGTTATTCTGAGATGAAAATACACATCTTGTGATCCCCAGAACTGCCAAGTAAATGTGGTTTACTCAAACATGCAGATTTTCCGCATGTTTATGTATGTTTTCTGCTTTCTTTATGTATAAAACAACAAGCATCAGTTCTTCAGTGAATTTTTAAACCTACCTAAACCCAGTTATAATTCACATTACAACAAAGAGCTTCAGAGAATATCACTCGTTCCATTTAGCTCGTCATAATATCTTTTTCCTCCTTGCTACTCCCTTTTTTATACAACATTACACAGCTGAACTTGATCAATATCTTAGTTTAAAGATAAGGTCATTCCTGACCTGTCAAATGGTCTTGGATTTAGTAGATTGTCATCCCACATTTGTTTGTGGTGCTTTTTATCTGCCCCCCAGGTCTTATTACTCAGAGAAAATGAACATATTTTAATTCCTCTCTATTTTTTTATGTGCTAGTATTATTATTAGGGTTTTTTTAAAATTCTTTTTTATTATTATTGCAAAATGGCAGAAGCATTCAGGGCCTTATCCAGCAATCAGTTGCTGCTGTGCATATAAATGCAGGCCAAGGTGATCATTGCAGGCTGCAGCAGAGACCCTACTGAGATAGAAATTAGCCAGCTGAGCTGGTCAGCACATCTGCTCCTCTCCCCTTTGCCCCCTCAGCTATTTGCTACCCCTGCCTGGAAGAGAAAGCAGAAGGGATTAAGGAGACCTAATTAAGGAGACTTCTGGAGATACTGGCTGCCGTTAGCTGAGGCTGCTGCTGAGCATCTGGTGAGGGCTGTACTCCTGGTCCTCCGGCTAATGGGGAGCAGCAAGACCACCAGGCACCCTGTAAGGGAGTATCTCTTTGCATGCACTGGGGTAATGTCTTGGCTGAATGGCTGAAAAAGCAAGCACCCATCATCTGCACCCATGTCACCTGCTACAGCAGGGAGAACAGCATCTCCAGTCCCAGCCAACAGCAAGGTGACCCAGCTGGTGCAACGTAGCTATATCTACACAGCAGCCTTCAAATAAAACCTGCCGACTACCTACTTCTTATTACCCAGCACGGGGTTTGGAGGAAGAGTGGCCAGGGGGACAGCAGAGAGCCCTCTGACTCAGCCCATGCATGCAGAGATACATGAAGCGCCCAGCTTGGCCACCCCGTGTTCCCACTGCCCTGGCAGTCAGTGCTCGTCAAACAAGATAGCGGATGGTCATTCCTGCAAGGGCAGGGGGATCTATGGGCAGCAAATGGAGATGCACAGAGCCTAGATTTGGGAGCACTTCTGGGCCTCAGGGCACAACTGGGCCACGTTAACTAATGAATACTATTGATATAACCTGTGAAGTTCCTGCTGATTTGTATTGAGTTATTTATTTACGCTAATTTAGATTTTAATTTCTGTTGTCCTTAGAGAAGAAATGCTGACTTGCTTTGTACTTTTGCCTTTATTAAATGTAACCCAGTAGGCCATCATTCTTTTCCTAGTACATCTGTATATTAAAGAATATAAGACTTGCAAATAAAGTTGTCCACATAAAGGATAAAGCCTTGTTTTCCCTCAGGAGCTTCCCAAAGATCAATATTTCATTTACCATAACTATGAAAACAGTAGACTGGAGAAAGCAGCAAACAACAGAAAGGGAAGGTGAAGAGGAGGAAGCCCTCCCTATTGCCCTGAAACTCCCAAAGAGAGAGAAGGAAAAACAAAGCTCTTCTGGGATTGAGCAGAGCAGAGGAGGCAGGTCTCCAAGCTAGAAGAGCCACAGAATGCAAAGGGCTCCGAGTTGAAACACCACTGAAAGCGGAGATTCCGCTCACAGCGGACACTGCTGATCCATAAAGGCTTTAAATACAAAATCTTTCTGAGAGCTCCTTGACTGAGCAGCCAGGCTGTACTGTGAAAAGTTCTCACAGCCAGGGACACGTTGTTTGTCCCTCCAAACAATGAAACACCCATGGGATCGTGCTCTAGACAAAGCTTAAAGCTCAGCTTCTTCATTTTTACCTCTTTAGGCAGAAGGTGATGTGCTTGAAATTTACCTGTGTACAGTTTTTAGACATTTCATCAAAATAAATGAAAATAAAGATGTGTGGCAGAACATATTCTCTGATCTGCAATGTCACTGCAAACAGAAGAGATATGTGAAGTAGTCTGGGTCAGGCTATTTCTGGAGTCAAACCTTATTTCTGCCCAACTTACTGATTTCTTTTCATTTCACAAATGCTCCTTTAGAACGGAATTGGATTTTGACTTGCTGTAAATGATTGCATAGAAAAGCACATATAGGTATCGCCTATTAATATCCCACAGATCCATTATGCAGTAATAAGTATGCCCAGGTCAGAACTTGACATCAAGAGCCATTTCTGGAAAATACTTTCCCTTTCTTTATGCCTCCATGTTGTTTCTCCTTGTTAAGAGAACTTACATGAGCACTGTGGTCTTAGGAGGTACCTGTCATGCTGTTCAGAAGAGAAAAGTTTGTAGTACTCAGGATGAGAAGCTTTACTTCTGTAAAAATCTCTTTTTTGTCTCTCTGCCCACCCTGTCATTTCATTTAATGTTTCATTTGTAATTAAACACAAAATTAATATTTAAGAAATAAGAAGACAAGAACAAAACAAGCAATTTGATACAAATCCAGCTGAAACATTTTCACAAAAAATATTGCATAGATTTACAAATTAATAAATAAGGAGCTGGCAACCAGGAATAAGCAACTAATTCTCATTTCATTCCACCTTCAAGTCCTCTTGGAGTAAGACCCATGGAGGAACAGCTGATTGCCTAGAGGGGCAAAACGACTATTTCTCATCTTCGACCTTTCTTTATTACCAGGTTGTTTGTTCAATATTAACTCTTTACTGTCTAAGAACACTGGAAAAAGCAGACTCTGCGGGACCCAATGAGCTATTTGAATCCTCTTTCTGTTACATTGAGAGATTTTGGGGGGAGAAAGGAAGAAGGATTTACCCCACTAAGATTTGTATGTACAATATAGGAAAAAAAAAGACATAATTTTCCACTTCTGGGAATCTATCTTCAAGAGACCAAAGAAGAGGGGAGGACTACACATTTCATTAGTGTAGTCTTGCGTTCTTCATCACACTCCATTAAAAATTAAGACAAGGAATTAGCAGCTTCATAACAAAATCATCAGGCTATGGCCATCCGTTATTAGGGCCAGAATGAACTTTTACTTGAATGTAAATTTTCATGATCATTAAAGGATTAGTTTGTTAAAAACAAGGCAAAAATGGTTGGTCTTGAATTCTAGCAATGCCAGCCATCTCACTATTTCAAAGCAAAACTCCCAAAAGCATTTACCTTTATAAGAAAATGAAGTTGTCTAAGGGAAAACAGGGGGAGAGCTATGCCAAAAAGTTGTCTGAAGTGATTTTAGGAAGGGGGTGGGAAGAGGGAGAACAGGAAAGGAACAGCTTAATGTTTCTAACCTTTCCGTAAGTATATAGTAGAAAGGGCTCTCTGGGTGAGTCACTGTGTGGGTGATTGGCGGAGTGCTGCTGAGTGGAAGAACAGCGGGGGCGGAGGGAGATTACGCGAATTCATTGATGACTAACTTACATAAAGAGGAATTACTACACAGCAACCGCTCCCCCAGTGGTACTACTGTCTTTCTGGAAAGTTACACAAAGGCCAGCTCTACACTACAAGCTTTTACTCCTTAAATTTGTCTGCCATCAGGGAGGCAAATGTCACCCAGAGGTTTGACTGATATTGGTAAATTTCTGAGTTTATGCGAGTCAAATAATAAACTCTCTCACATTGTACCCATTTTTCCCAGTTTCCTATATTCTGTGTAGTGTCCATCAGTAGAAATGTTCTAGCAAAATGTAGCCACTGTCCATATTACAGCCACCTTTCTAGCAACAATTTTGAAATATGTTGCTTTCCAGTGATAAAAAGCCTTGTTCACTCTTCTTTTAAAACTCCAGTGCATTTTGGAAATACTTCCCTTTTTGCAAACCTCTGTTCTCCGTCAGGGTTTCCTTAATTCTTTTTTACCCCTGCAGACCGGAAAATCCAGGACTCTGTTTTGACAAAGTCCCAGTAAATTAACATATGTCAATTTGCTTGTTCTTTTCATCCTTCCTCTCCAATCCCAGACAACTGTTTGGCAATTTGATTTGGACCCGGACCCAGCAGTCACTTCTTATGGAGAGTAAAAGATATTTTCCAAGTTATTGGCCTTGGTAAAGGTTAGCAAAAGTGGGAATTACAGTACTCCACTATGCAGCTGTGAGAAGATGTTCCGCAGTGTATATTACAAAAAGCATGTCATTAACTCCCAAGATACGGGATTATTAGAACAAAAACCACAGATCTTTTCTTATTTTACGGATACAAAACACAGTCTAATTTTTTTCAGGGTAAAACAGGGACTTCGGGATTTATCTCTGTATACTCCAAGCTCAAAACAAAATATAGACCTAAATATATTAGCATCATTTCTAAAACCATGAAAGTCCCTTCCTTCTTGCCACACTTATTTCTTGATGAATTTATTCATTGCTCATACAAGAAAAGAACCATAAAACTAACAGAAAATTAAATATGCCACTAACTGTAGATGCTCAGGCAAAATAGATTCGTGACATTTAAACAAAGTAGCAACCTGTGGCAACCACATATATTTCTGGAAATAGTGCTATCCAGCACTACTCCTCTAGCTCTGACTGCTCAACTACTTCCTTGGCGTTGGCAGCTTGCTGTGGTGGGAGGAGGTCCCAAGCACTGTGCCAAAGGCTGGCCTGGAAGGCAGGTCAAAAGAAATGACAGCTCCTTCCTCTGTGCTGATGGAAGTTAAGGGAAGCTGAAGCAGGTCTCACAGAGAGGTGCTAAAAATTAGCTGGGTGAAAATCTTGGTGAAAGTCATTAGAAATTTCGAGCTCTAGGAAAATTCTTACTGAAGATCCAACAAATATTGAAACAAAGTTTCTAGAAAATCAGAACAGCATCTGCAGCAAGCCAATGAAAGGAACAGGACAAATTTCATTTCAAAGTGTGCGGGATATACAAAGCTGTTCTTAGTGCCAAAATCTCCAAGCTGCTCTGAATATGCCACTGAAAGTCCCTGCCCAGTTCTCCCCTAACTCCACCACCTTCACCCACAAAGTCTTAAGTCCCTCCGCATTTCCTCTAATCCCTTTGGTCTTCCTGGAAGCACTTTGAAATCCTCCTCAAAGCAGTTGCAAGGAGCTGTACTGGGACGTGCAGGTGAATGACTCAGACAACAGTACAAATGGTACAAGTCTACAATGAGTGAATGCAGTGCAAACTTTCGGGGAAAAAAAAGCCATGTTTCATGTTAAAGAGAAGAGTTCTCCCATGCACATATCTGTAAAAGGCAATGAATAAGGAATGGAGAGCTGGGCCCTGAATTATATAATTTGCATTGTTCAACAATGAAGGTAATTTAATTCTTAAACAGCCAAGCTTAATCCCACAATTTAATCTACTAAAGAACTAATATCATTACTATGGAAGTTTCATTTCTGGTTAACAGACTTTTTTTTTTCAGTGAACTTGTATCATCTCATGTAAATATATGGGCTTCATGTCTGCCTCATGTCCCTATGTTTAGAACTCTCTAAATGCCAGAAAGTAAGTCAGTCAATTTTATTTCCATACCCGTTTCATTTGTAGATTTCAAAGCTCTGTCTAATGGCTCAAAAGTTTTATTATACCTATTTTACATATGAACAAGCTTAAACACTGAAAGTTCAAATGATCTGGCTCGACATCACATAGTAAGTTGATGGCAGAGTCAGATTTCCTGATCCTTAGTTGACCAGATTATACCTCTTCTGAAAATAAGGCATTTAATAATACAACAGTCACATTGATTAGCTATTACACACAAAATGTGAATGTCTGCTGTTCCAGATGGCAGCCTCACTAATTTGCTCAAACACATCTCAGGAGAGAAAAATGCTTGCCAGTGCTCTCTATCCCATTACTTCAGTAGCAAAAGTATAAAACCAAAACCTTTTCTTCAATTAGAGAGACACCATCATAGCCGCATTACATAGAAGGCTAAGTTTGCAATATGTTTCGTCCTCACTAAGTAGTGTGGAAATGGGGGTCTTGGAGGACTGCTGGGTGTTTGCTGGTAACCTGTAAGGGAAAATACATTGACAAACCCAGGCATGTATCTGTTACACTGGGGCCTGAATTGCCAATAGAAAAATGTTGAGTCTGAAAAGTGAAGAAAACGCTTCATGCAAGAAAAATTAAATACAAGCCTCAAAAAAGTAGAGACCTTCTAGGTTTGTTTGTAATTTGTCTGAAAGAGAAAAAGCATGTAAAAGCCTTGAAAAAAAGTTACAGAGTGCCTGGTCCAACATGTGCAAATACGACACACAAAAGTCAGTGTCCATGACGCCTTACTGCATAAAGTTTTTCTTGCTGTCTATGAAGAAGACCTGACCCTCAGGCTGGACAAATTTAAGCCACAGCACACTACTCCACAGCCTCGACTGGGCTGGGGGAGGGAAATGTCATTTCTTTAGTGTAGTTCATCCTGGTGAGGGGAGGAGGACTGATGATAGAGTTGGCAGAAGAGAAAGCCCAGTGCCAGCTGCAGGCAGCCTGTGTAAAACAAGTCAGTGCTACAACTAGCAGCAGTGCAGGAAGGAGATGACTTTTGGAGGCCAAAGCAAGGTTTTGTAGCATCTCCCTCATTGCATACCTATTCAGATGGGATCCAGTGCTGGAGTTACATACACTACCCCCAGGATTTCCCCAGAGTTTTGTGCCTCAGGACATCTTCCCCCTCTCTGCCTCTGACTCTGGGTTGCCAAGACCTTCCTCCAACTTGCAACAAGCCTGTGAAGGGGTTTGTGCTCCATGACCCTGTGTGGGGATGAGGGCTACTCTGCTCTATTCCAAGGGAAGGCAACACCTTGCCCTTCCATCCCCTGCCAGAATGGCAGCAGAAGCTTGGATTTACCCCAGGCATGAGTCATCCTTTGGAAACGTAAGACTGCTCCTTATCAAAGGTCTTTGATGGCAGCCCTGGTACCTTTACCTGGTCTCTAAAACATGACCTTGCAAACATGTCCTCAGAAGACAGGGACCAAATGAGATGGTTTGATGAGGGTCCAGGCACTAAACAGGTCAGAGGTTAACCTGACAGCCTGCCCAGGTCACTGTACAGGGAGGGAGGAACAGTCCCAGCTGGCCCATGGAGGCACTGACCCTCCTACCAGAGAGGTCTCTCATTTGCTAGAATATGAAAACGCAGCCTAGGCTGGGCTCTTCACACCAACAGTTGGGTCAGATCCCGGGCACTCGGGCCAAACTGCCCCTGTGGCCAGGCTGCCCACCTTATCTCGTCCAAGCTCTATGAAAGAGGAGCTCTATATCTTTAATCACATCTTTCATCTATGTTGCCAACTGAGTTTATTTAAAAAAACAACAAAACTTTGGGTCTCATATGCTTAACAGTGCATAGAGAAATGGAAGGAAGGAAAAATGTATTGGGAGAAAGAAGAAAGAGGTAAAACACAGAACGATGAAAGACAAAAGAAACATCCCATTAGAAAGTGCCAAAACATTGTTTTCATTGTTTTTACAAATTAATTACTAAATATTAGGAAAGCTATTCAGAAAGACAAATAATGAAAATTTTCAAAAGAAAAGGCCATTTCCAATAAGTTCAGCAAATTTCAAACGTCTCTAACAGTAATTATCAATTTAATTTTCTAAGGTGACTCAAGGAAAGAGAAAGTAACCTTAGAGTAATTTAAATCATACCTTAACAGGGTCACAGCATCAAACATGGTACATATGCTGACAAGAAGTTACTTCTTTCTAATGCATTGTCATTATTAAACTAAGGAATATTTAATTTTAGCTACAGGATATAAAAGTTCTCTCATATGCGTTACTCCAACAAAGAGTTGGGAGATGTCATCTGGGCATTTAAAGTGTTCCCATCATCTCTTAGGCTTTTTTGTACAATATCAAGGTATCACCCAGCTGTGTGCTTTTATTTTTCAGTGTTTGTAGTGTCCTCAAGTTGAAGAGAGAGCACACAGTAAAAATATAGACTAGGAGCATTCAGATCATTATTCACACATCAAACCAATACAATCCATTCTGTGGGATGCTACTGTCAAAATTGAATTACATAAGTAAATTATTTTAACCCTTCTTTCCAAGACTGGGAAAGGAGAATCACAACTTAGTAAACAAATGATTCCTAAGAGAAAACTAAAGAAGGAGAAGAACCTGTTATCAATCACAGGATGACTATGAGCCAGTGATTGGATTTACTGTGGAAAGAGACAGATATGATACTTGATGTAACTGGAAAGGTATTTCCAGCTGAAAGAGAAAGATTAGCCAGCATCCCGAGACATCTGGCATACCGAGTGTAATTTGGGCCATCCATATTCAAGAAAAAAAAAGTGCATTTACACTGCGGCAGTAGCAGAGAAGGGCAACCAGAAATTCAGAAAAATGACAGGTCTGTCTTGCAGGAAGAGACTGCAAATGCTCGATTTGGTCACATGGGAACTCAGGTGAAATATTATTGGTTGCTCTGTATGTCTATGAAATTATCAGATAAAAGATCATAGATAGAATTACCAATCAGGTGCATAAAAAGGGGTGGTAAATTGCATTTAGGAAGTAACTATCAATGACTGACTTTCAGACTAGTGGGTTACATGAAGGAGATTCAGGTCCACGCTAGGCCCGAGGCTTGTCAGATTTACATCAATGGTTTGGAGAGGATGGGCAAGGAGTGCTCATTTAGTCTGCAAATTCAGCAAGTGAGAGGGGTGGTAAGCATATTACAGAGAAGAAGAAATTTCAAAACTGTCTTGAAAACAGAAGAATTGGCCTGGGGTAAGAGGACTGTAATTCAATAAGGGAAATACAAAGCTCTACATATGGATAATCAGCTGTTTAAGCACCATATAGGGAATGACTAGCATTGATACTGCAGTAAGGAACTAAGACATCATTGTCAATCACAAGCTACATATGAGAATAAAATTTGTTTAAAAAGTCCATATGGGAATGTAGCAGGAGTATTGTCTGTGAGATGAAGCTCTTCTGCTTTATCAGTAAGGCCTTGGCTGGCATACAGTTAATATAATTCAGGAAGGATACAGTCTGGATAAAGGGATTCTGAAAGACACCAAAGAGAATTTTTAGACACCTGGAAAAAATATCCTACAAGGAACAGTTGAAGAATTCAGGTTATTTAGTTTAGAGAAGGGACAGCTTGAGAGAGATAGGAGAGCATTCCTCAATATTTGAGACCTATCTCTACTGAGAAAAGGCTAAATATTTTTCCACATTCATTAAAGATGGAAAAAGAAGTAGAGAATTTAAAAGGCCAAAAAAAAGGGAGATTTAGCATAGGTATTGGGAAAAAGGCCTAGTAGTAGGATAATGAATCATGGAGACTGTCAGCCAAAGGGAGTTTATGGTCACTGATTCTCTGTTGCTGGACCATGAATTTGGGAATCATCTGTCAAGAACAATGTAGATACTATTCCCACCTCCAGGGATAGGGATGAACTCCCAGGACTTTCCTGCTGCATTCACCCAATCCTGTCCAGCAGCTCCACACCCTTCAGCATTGACTCAGTCACTGTGCAGGAGAAACACATGAATGCCATGTGTGGGTTTGAGAAAGGTTTATATGAATTCTGCAAATTGCTGGCGGGTAGAGAGGAAAGATTTCCTTTGGACTCTTGAACACCAACCATGTTTGGCTTTTCCCTCATCTTCCGACATCTCAACCTCTGCCAGAGCGCTGGACTAAACAGCCCTTCTTGAGAGCCCAGAAGCACTGCTCTCCTAAGCATTAGCGCTTGCTGCCTCCTCCGTCTCTGCGCCCCCGATTCCCCGGATGACAACCCTGCCACTGCCAACTGTGGCAGCACGTGGACCCAACCGCTCAGCACCGTCAGGTGCCCTCCTGCAAGCACTGACAGGGTGCGGCGACACAGAAAAGGCTTTTCCAAAACAGTGTGGCTAGCTGGCACTCCAGAAACACCTCTGAAGTGACAGTGCCCGAGTGTGCTCGTAGCTGTAATTAGCCTTCCTTTCAAGACCCTCATTATGGCTGTGGGGACAAACTCCGATTCAGCCAGCAATACGTTTTTTGGTTTTTCTCCAGTTCTCAGTGTGATGGCTGGTCTAGCGGATTTGTGTCTTTTGATCTCTTTCTCTGGCAAAACAGTCCTGTCATCACCCTGGGGGAGCAGAATCCTCTCCTACAGCGATAAACCTGGCTATTAGAAGGGATTTGAACAACCGTTCTGATTTTCCTGTCCTCCTCCTAGAAAGTCCCTTTCGATCTATCTCATTTGCACATAACCTCTTATAAAAACACCCACGCAGTGGCATGCCTCACAGTCGTCCAAACAATATTGATGTTTCCCAATTCTCCGCACACCTATTTTCTGATGTGATTGTGCCAGCCACCATGGAGCCAAAGGCAGTTAACAGCAAGGATCAGAAGCAGCAAATTAGAAGTATTTTCCAGCTTCTTGCAATTAATATTTTATTTCTTCAACATCTTTGGTTTCAACATGCGGGGACAAATCCCCAGCTGGGAAAAACAGTAGTAGTGTATTGTCCTCAGAGGAAAAATAGTGATTTATATCAACTGAGGACCAGGCAGAATTTGACAGGACACTTTAAAAGAAGAAAGAGAGTCAAATTCTAGTTAGACCGCACACTGAACACTAAACCTAGGCAGTTTAACACAGGCTAGTTACAACAGTACCAGAGACTTCTTTCACTACCAATCCAGTCAACTGGTGTCCAGCTTGGATGGGCCATCTCCTGTCACAGTCTGTGCTGGCAGAGCAGCTCAGGTGGGAGGCAATGCCTCCTCAGCACATGAGTTAGCACTGCCTCGGTGCAGAAGAAATTAGAAACACAATGAAGGCATCCTACAGGTCCCACCCGTTTTTTCCCCAGGCACCTGTCAACAAATGCAGTTGTAGCTCTGCTAGCAAGGATAGGCCCAGTGGTGTCTCATGGCCCCTTTTGCACCCCCTATTCTTTCAGCCACAAGTGCTGGAAGAACTTTTTTGGGATGTTCGATTATGTCTCTCTGTCCAACATTCAAAGAATTTCTCCCGGAGACCCATAATGCATAGGTGGTGTAGGCAGACATTTGGTTTAGAAGACAGGTTCCCTACCGTGAAGCAGTTATACCAACTGCAAATCTCTGGTTATCTCCAGATCATCAGAAAGGCTGCTACGCCATTTAGGTCTTTTTCCTATGACTTCAGGATTCTGATTATTTTGCCACATGGCTTATAATTATTTGCAAAAGCATCTCATCTCCAAACTGAGCACTCACAATGTTACAGTTTTGTGGCTAATAGCATCCACCTTCCAGAGCAAACAAATTACATTGACAAACCCTCTATTCAGATGCATTCTTTGTCACTGTTGGATCTACCTTGAACAGCGTTTACAAACCAGATTGTCATACCAATCACTGCTAAGACAATTTTCTCCTGAATATGAACTTTCCACCTATCTGGGTGAATTATGTTTTGTCTGAAAGACAATACATCTTAGAGCAGCATGCAGTTGCTAGCAAATATTTTAGCAGTTCACAGCCTTCCAGTAGAACTCCCAGTGTTTGAAATCGCTGATAGTAGCCTGGGGAAATACTTGCATGGCTAATATCTGAATATTTTTTGTCAGATAACTAAGTATTTCAGAACAAACTCATCAAAACATCCCTGCAAGGTTAATAACAGTACAATCAGGCTAGTGAAACATATCAATCTGCCTAGCTGATGTGAAAATGAACTGAACTGGACTGAGATATATCACCCAAAAGAAATTGATAGAAATAGGAAATGGGAGGCACTGGCACAGGAGGTGCTTTTAGCTACAGTGAACGAGAGCAAAGCTTGTTGACATACCTACATGGAATGCTCAGTAAGAATACAAGACTTCTAGTGTAGTTTGAAAGCAGAGAAAATAATGAATTAATAGAAAAGGCATTGTAGGATGTCCAAAAGAACATGAAGCAAACTGGAGCACTTAGGTTGTCTAAATGTCTAGTTAGCTACAGATGTAACACTAACAACTAAAACTGCATCTTTAACTGCATGCAGCATGTTTAACTGCATGTAATGCATAAAGAAGGCTTCTATAATGTTGCCTACTTCTGCAGGCTGATGGGGAGCTACAGCTTTTGCATCAGAAGTGTCAATTTTAGCTTGTCACCGAAAGATCCACCCTCCAATATGATATTCAATCCTTTGGCAGTAAAAAATAATTAATAAACAGCAGCCTTCCCTGTTTGTCTGCCTCCTAGAGAAGAGGGAGTAACTGCATCCACTTCAGCAAAACCTTTTTTTTTTCTTGGACTGAGTCTAGATAACAGAGACCGCATCTTTTCCTTTGGATCAATGGTAGGACAGCACTTCCCATTGCTCCCATCCTTGTAGGCCTGCAGCACCTAGCTGGGGGTCAGGAAGAAAGGGTGGATATGACTCCCTGATGGGTGCTGTCACAAGGGACAGTGTTGTGCAGTTGACAAAGAAGTGGGGCCATGGCTGAGGAACCTGAGGCAGATGCTCAGTTACAGGCCAGAAAAGCTGGTCGCATTTGACACACTCTTGACAAATTGCTTTGCTTGGTGGAAAGCACAGAAATAATTGTGTTAGAGCAAGAAGTACCATGCAGTCAGGCAGTGATTGATACTATGCTCTGCAATGCTCTTGCATTTAGGTCTAGACACCTGCGACCATTAGCCTTTACCTAGGGATAGTCGCCCTTGTACTAACTCAAGCTATGGGAAAAGGATTGGTCAAAAGGCAGATCTATTAGTGTAGCAAATAACCTCCCCCCAACACGTCTTCTCAATTCTGAGTCAAACTCCATATAGGTAATACTTGGGAGTTTGACATTTTTGAGGCCAAAAAACTGTATTCCTAGGCTTTTTCTTAGGAGGTTTGCTGCACCTTACTCATTCAAGCAGGGGAATAAATTCCCCCTGCCTCTCCTGTCCTTCATCCTGGCTTTCTCACCTGCAGCCTCTGACCTTGGACCGAAGTTCACTCTCTCCCCTTGTGCACAAATGGGCCCTCAATGGAGGCAGCCTTCTTTCTACTGAAGGCACCTCTTCCCTGCTCATGGAGTTAGCTTGCAGGTTTTAAGGGCAAAATAGGACAAAACATTTTTACCTTGAAGATGTCAGACAGCCTTCTGCTATCTAATAATCAATTGCACCCAGTCAGAGAAAGTTAGCTTGCTTTATAATAATTCCATTCTCTGGAAAATCACTACCCAACAAGCTATCCTGAAAGTCACCTGGCAGCAACCAGTATCTTCTTATTAGACTTCTTATGGGTTAATCATCAGCTTTAGCACTTTGCCACATATCTGTTCATTGCATATGCATTTCATGTATTTTTTTTTTTTTCCTGGAATCACAATATAGTTCTCAATTTCAGTGAAGAGTCTGCACTCAGGAAAAACAATCTTTTCTCTTTTTTATCTCACCCTGTAATAGTGGCATTCAAATTGCAGCTGGGAAAAGGAAGTATACAAAAATAGTCGTTACTCAAAAAGATAGTGTGATTGCTGGGGGATGATACGTTCTGCCAGTGCACTCAGCTTGCTTTAATATTAACTAGATAATGCATTGTTTTTGAAGGACAAAATAGCACAAGGGTCGAAAAAGGGTAGCGAGAGGTTTAGCAGCTCGCTAGACTTCAGATAGTGTTTTACCAGGCTGAATTCTCAGTGTAAAACAGTTAACTGCCACAAAATCATTAGGACTGTGCTGTTTTACATCAGGTGAAGAGTGCCCTGCCCACGTACAGAAAGATGTATCTTTTTTGAGGCAGGTGGGGCGAGCGTGTAAGTCTAAAAATAGCAAACCAGGGTCTGAATACAGGTGCCACTATTCCACTGTTACATCCTCAATATCTGCAAATTTCTTTAATGACAACAATTAGCATTCAAGAAAAGATTAGGAATTGTCCACTCAATTGGCAATCAAAACAAAATGCAAGCCAGACTTGTAGTTTATCTACAGTATCGTTGACAGAGGTTTAATTTCTTCTGAGATTCATGACAGTAGGAAAACCCCAGGACAGAATACTTAGGGTTTGCCCAAAAAGTAGAGATAGAAATGCTGCAGGAGAGAAAACACTGCATAGTACAGAATGAGCCACTGCACTCTGCAGAGGCTGGTTAGAGTCTCATCATTCCCCCAGGTACAAGTTTTACACTTAGTGTATGCTTCCATTTCAGTAATTCATAGAATCATAGAATCATAGAATCATTAAGGTTGGAAAAGACCTCTAAGGTCATCGAGTCCAACCGTCAACCCAACACCCCCATGCCCACTAAACCATGTCCCTAAGCACCTCATCTATACGTCTTTTAAATACCTCCAGGGATGGTGATTCCACCACTTCCCTGGGCAGCCTGTTCCAAGGCCTGACCACTCTTTCAGTAAAGAATTTTTTCCTAACGTCCAGCCTAAACCTCCCTTGGCGCAACTTGAGGCCATTTCCTCTCGTCCTATCGCTGGTTACTTGGGAGAAGAGACCAACCCCCACCTCACTACAACCTCCCTTCAGATAGTTGTAGAGCGCGATGAGGTCTCCCCTCAGCCTCCTCTTCTCCAGACTAAACAATCCCAGCTCCCTCAGCCGCTCCTCATAAGGCTTGTTCTCCAGGCCCTTCACCAGCTTCGTTGCCCTTCTCTGGACACGCTCCAGCACCTCAATGTCCTTCTTGTAGTGAGGGGCCCAAAACTGAACACAGTACTCAAGGTGCGGCCTCACCAGCGCCGAGTACAGGGGCACGATCACCTCCCTGCTCCTGCTGGCCACACTATTCCTGATACAGGCCAGGATGCCGTTGGCCTTCTTGGCCACCTGGGCACACTGCCGGCTCATGTTCAGCCGGCTGTCAACCAGCACCCCCAGGTCCTTTTCCTCTGGGCAGCTTTCCAGCCACTCTTCCCCAAGCCTGTAGCGTTGCCTGGGGTTGTTGTGGCCAAAGTGCAGGACCCGGCACTTGGCCTTGTTGAACCTCATGCAGTTGGCCTCGGCCCATCGATCCATCCTGTCCTCCTAATTCATGGTATTATCAGCTGAACAAATACATAAACAGATATTTACTTTTATAAATCAACATTTTTTTTAAATTAAGGTGTCTGTCATTTGTAATCAGTTATTTATAACAATGAGTTATAGGAAGGAATAAGGAAGAATAAACTGGCTGAATACTCATGCCCCTGGAGTCATCAGCTTTGGTCACATTTGGTATTAAGGTGACTTTCACCTCACAAGTGCCTATTTGTTCATTGCCGAGCTCCACTGACAGCAGCGGAGGTCCAGATTATGTGTTCAGTGAATGTTGCTCATGACTTTGCCCAGTAGCTGTCCTCCTGACCTACGCCATGAAGTAAGAGAAAAAAAAGAGTCTCCATAGCCAACCCTCTCTCTCTCCATATGGCAGCTCACATGGCAACCAAGATAATTTTTTTTTTAAGCAAATACTTTTCCATTTTCTTGTTTCTCTTCCCATATAGCTGTCTGCAAAATGAAAAAATGAGTTCTCCTTTTGCGATCTACTACATACACCTAAACTTGGTACAACTCTATTCCCTCGGTGGCTACTTGAGACAGACACACTGAAGAAATGCTGCATCTGTGAATTGCACAGAGGTTGCAGCTATTAGTATGTGCTTTTAAGAAGATGTTCCACTCAGATTTGGGAAGCAAGGAAATCACTACTGTTCTCAGCAGAGGAGACCCTTTTCAAGCCAATGTCAGCACCTTGGAATGGAATTTGGTCGCTCCCCAGTGGGCAAAGGACTTATTTTTCAGACCTTTGATCAAATTGCGTGGTATTCATTGGAATTCATTTCTGGGTGTCAGTTGCACATTCAGGTATCCATCAGCTTCCACTTACGTGGGAAATTCAGGCAGGCTTAACTACTTTCTCACTTACTCAGCTAGCCATCAAGACCTCACGTCCCGCTCCCTTCAGAGAGTACCTTCTTCCCATGTTACACCCAGGTTAGACCTGTTTGCTCTACAGGTCCGCACTGCCAAGGCAGCTGTGTCTGTCCAGGAATTGGCAAGAACTGCGCAAAGGAAAAGAGAAAACCCCAACATTTCACTGCCTCTTGTGTTTTCCTGTGATGTATAGCAAGGTACCCACCCGGCCAGTTGGGAATAGAGACCCACCTCTTCCCAGAACTGTTAGATGGTCTGGGAAGAAAAACCTCACTTGAAGTGTTAAATACTCCATGTGAGATTACCATCTACGCACAGTAACTGCATGGCCCAGCTGAAGAGTTACCTGAGCCAGAAAGCACCAGTAATGAGAAGCAATATAGAGTTTGAATTCACTATTTGTCTGTATTCAGCTGGCGTCCTGCGAGATCAAGGACTCTGCTGCATACCAAGTGCTAACACTCGAAAGTCACAGCATGGGCGCACCCTTAGCAGCTCTTGCTCTGTGACTCCATATAGCCAAAAAATGCTGCTGGACCCAACAGACCATCTAGTTTATTCCTTCATCCTAAACCAGAATAAATTCTATTTTATTCCAGACATATGTTTATACAACTTATTCTTAAAAATTCCCAGTGAAGGAGGTTCTTCTCAGGTAAACTATGCCAGAGATTTACTATTAGAAGATTTTAATGACTTCTGAACCTGAGGTCAGCTGGCTGAGACTTTTGTATCTCAATTATGACCAAAAATTTCCAAATATTTTTATCTTCAGCTTAGACAGAAAGTTGGGGAAAAAAAATTAAATGCTTCACGTTGGCTTCATGCTTCTTTTTTCACCAGTTATTCTATGGCATTTTCCCCTCATCCACATGCCATAAACATTATTTTAGAGGAGTTATCTGCCATTGGGATCAAGAGTAGAGGTGGGCACAGTTTTTAATTAATATATTTGGACATTAGAAAATGATCTTTACTGCCACTCCCTACTGTTGCCATGGTTTCCAAACACACATCGGTATTATTAATGTTCAGTTTAACATTTCTAATGAGTACCTGCTGTTCACTGTTGGTCAGTGTTTTCTGGATTTATTTTTTTTCCCTAACAAAACATTAATTGAACCACAGATTGCAATTAGAGTTAATAACTGTTTAAAATGACTGCCCACCTTTTACCCTTCATTTAACATTTAATTTTCAAGAAAAATCCATTAATGCTAGATAAGAATCAAAACAATCCCTCAACCCACAGTTCTCAGTATGCATACTTCTCATAAGGGAGACTAACTAGTAAGTGGGGAAAAAAACAAATTGAAAAAAACAAGTCAAAAACAAAGCAGGCGGGTTCATTATTTCATAACAACGAAGTGGGACAGACCTCTCTGAGTATGAAGAAAAACATTCTCTTCCTGTGGAAACAACAGAAAGTGGAGAGGGGCAGAATAAGGATACGAGAACATTTTGACAATGCCTGCCTCAATGCATTTGAGACCACTAGATTTCCTAATTTCTATCCTTCTTTCATGACAGCATTGTCAACTTAAAACAAGAAGCATTTGTGAAAAGAAGCTTGGACCACCCTTCTCAAAAACAATAGCTTCTCAGCCTGATGGAAAATACTATAAAGATGAAAACTGGATATTTTCTAATAAATTACCTTTTCATTGGAAAATGCTGACATTCAGTGACACTGAACTGTGCTGAAGGAAGAGATGTATTTAATTGACAATTTTGTGTAAGAACCAATTTAAATGCCTCATTTAAAACATACGATTTCAGCTAACACAATGAAAACATATGTTTGTCCTGTGCTAGAAAACTCAGATTTCTTTTGGGATCACTCCACCCCTCACAATGAAACATTTTGTTTTAATTGGGGCCACACTTTCCAATTATATAATAATTGGGTAGACTGATTTTGGCCAGTTCTGATCTTTGTAATAGCTTCACTTTTTCAGGCCTTCTTTAAAGGACACTTTTGCCATGTTTACATAATGAAGAGCTTTGTTACAAGCATTGCCGCTAGCGGTAACAATTCTCAATTATCCTCACGGCTTCCACACAGCATTACACATCCTGTGACATTAAGCACAGCAAGCACAAATGAAAGCTGCTAACTCCTGGATAAGCAAAGCACTTATCCAGAAAAAGACTTGGTTTTTTTTCTTTTCTTTTCTTTTTTTTAACCTCCCTCTCCAGGACCTTTTCTTTTTACTTCGCCTGTCTCTTCTTTGGTTATCAACTTTTGAACCTACTGACAAAATTCAAGCAAATTTGACTAAGGAGAATAACTCAAGAATACTGAATTCTTCCATTTTTCATGAAAACAAACAGGTTGATTGAAAAGGGACTATTTTAGTGCTGCAATCAAGGAAATTATCGGAGCGTGAGAGTGCACCTCATTAGGCAGCAGGGAATCATTAGGGCACCTACAGACACAGTCTGTAGGATGTTACTTCCATAATTCCAATGTTCATGAGAGAATTTATCAAGTGAGCTAATAAACTCTTTGCTTATAGTTACTAGAAAACAGTGCTGTAGCACTGTACTTTGCCCCACTGGCTCTTCCTACATTGGAAGGCATTCTGCTTTGACAAATAGATAAATGGGGAAGGGAAAAACATAGCATAATGCTGATGTGAATAACTTCTGGTGACTTAAAATTATAATGATGCCTCTTTTTTTGCCTCCCAGAAATAGAAGGAAATTAGTACTTTATAGCTGCAGTAAATCAAGCAACAGATGAAGATGTGCTAGAAATGGTACAAGTTGAGCTGTTCCTGCGTGGGGACTGGGAGAGCAGATTCAGATTGCTGACACACTTTCACAAAATGAGCGTGGAGGGCCCTGGCATGCTCCTACCCATGAAACAAGCCCAAGCCACATCATCTGGATAGGAAGGAGCAAGAGCTGTAGCTGAGTCTTGCTCATGGACGCCGAAGCTGAGGAGATGGAGCATTCCTTCTGCTGGCAGCAAAAGAAAAGAAAGAGTCGGGTACTTTAAAAAAAAAGAAAAAAAAAAGGGTGGTGGTGGTGCTTAATTTACTAGTCCACTGAAGAAATATAGCCCCATGTCGCCCAGACCAGATATGCTTACCTGGATGTCAGGATGTATATCATGGACTTTAGAACAGGACAGGCTGCTCAAGCCTAATGAGATTTTGTGAACTGTGCTGACCTTTGCATACTGGTTTTCATTTTCTGAGATATATGTGTCCATATGTTTTATATAAATACAGACATATTTATAAAACACATACATTATATATATTACATATATATGT
>VZTQ01010943.1:0-24657 GCA_013400755.1 Pelecanoides urinatrix
AAATTTAACCCTATCCCAGCCAGGACACAATTTAAAAAAAATTATTCTCACTAGTCTACAAAACTTAATCTTAATTTTCATTTTTTAATGAAATGTTATTTCACCCTCTGAAAGCCTAGCTGACTTTCACTAAGAAACATAGCACACTGTAAGAAAATCTTTAAAAGCTTGTTTTTATTAACTGTCACATTCATCAGAAAAGAAAGTGCTTACTGAATATATTTCCATCATCAATTGTGTAGGAGACTTGTTGAGTGTTTAAGGAAGGCAAGGTCTTGTTTACTCACTTAAGAAATCTTATATACATTCTCAAACACAGACCATAAAAAACATAGACAAGGAGGAAAGAAACTTACTTCTTTGTTTGGCACTTCACGAGCAATTATTTGTTTAGGTAAGTCTCTAAGTTAAGGTAAGTTCCTTACGTTAAGGTAAGTTCCTTAACGTAAAAGTATTAACTTATTTTTGTCTGTGTTGCTGTGCAGAGTAAAACAAAGAAGCAAGAATTATTAGTGGAGATTCAAACCCTTTAATTTAAGAAAAAAAGTTTGCATATTACAATTCAGAGCTTTGATAAAGTGGCATTCAGAAGAAGATGGTGAGAAGAAGTCCTTGTGATGTCTCTTGCTCCCATGTGAACCCTAATCTGGTTTAATATCACCATGCAGTCTTTTTGTACAAGTGTGGTGACTTGTGACACAAAGTTGTGGAGATCGGACTTTAGAAGGCTCTTGATGATAATACAGTTAGGACCACCCCAGCAGGGACTGAAACTAGAACTCAACAACAAAATAAAGAGGGAGAGGAAGGATATTAAATGTTCTGACAAAGCCCTCCCTTCCTCCCAGAATTAAATTTGGGATTTTTCCCTAATGATCCATTTTTTTAATCAACTCCAAAATTAATTTCTAAAAACTGTGTTTTTATCAACATTTCAGTATAAATATTTTGACAAGTTCTGTTTGCAGTATACTGACGTCCTCTGTGGCTTGAAGTGACTGTAACTTTTTTCTGCCTGACATTGTCCTGCTTGAAATTTCAGGATACAGCCAGCTATTTACAATTACCTGTCAGTTTTTGTGTGTTGGAACCATCTTGGTTTGTTCTCCACCTGTGTAGCTTCTGATACTGCTCTCTGTATCAGTATGGCCTAGTGCAGGCTTGTGAAGCTGGGCGAGGTGGTTCATGTACTTCAGTACGGTGACTATAGCTGCTTACCTTTTCTTTCCAACAGCCATGCCTCTGCCAGGACAAGTTCAGACTCCTTTTTTCCATGGTTTTCACATCAACGACTATTCTCTAATTGGATCCTCAATACAGTCCCTTTCCAGTCTTCTATTTGTCATCACAGAATCAGGAAAAGAGAGTAGATTAATTGCAGTGCCCTCTTTTGACTTATGGCTTATCCGGTTCATTGCACTGTTAAGTAATTCACACAGAGTATTCCTAGGGTAAAGCTACATATTTTATGAGTCCTCTTTCTTAGATTCCTCTAAAAACTCCTTTTATCAGATTGCTTGCTTATGCTATTTTTGTCAGAGACAACAGAAAAGTCTACATGCTTTATTGTATTCAGGCACAAAAAAATCCCAAAGTACAATCTAAGCACAGAAACGTGGCCCATGCAGATTTTCACATTCCTGATGCTTTACATTCTATTAATATATATAATACACATCTTCTGTGAATATTGCATGAGATTCATTTTAAATATAAGGCAATATAGTAATGGCATCAGCTTGTTGGTTTTGTTTTTTGTTTTTGTTTTGTATTATAGCAGTTTATCATGAATCTTGTTAAAAGTTTTGTTCTCATATAACCTTTATTACTCCCTTTTTTCTATGGTAAAATAATGCATAATAATTTCCCTTCTGTTATTGCCCTCTCTGATCTGACCTTCAAATGTCAGACTTGATGCTTTTTGATTATGCATATAATATGCACCTTGACTCACTTATGTGAAGCTATATCAGACAAAGGTCCTTTCATGATTCAAGCTTTGAGTGAAGCAATCATATTATATCCATCAATTACACCAAAAAAGCAGATATTTTAGCCAAACTTGGCATCTTTCCTACTGATGTAAAATAAAAGTGACAGAAACACAAAAAATACAGCTTAAAGCACAAAAACAAATATAATATATGCTCCTTTTCAGACACTAGTGGTTGAGCAAAATCATATTGGATTGCTTAGAAGCTAAAGTAATTGTCTTACAAGCATATTTCAGTCTTTAGGCTATATTGTGTTTCACGCTACAAGTGTTTTCAGAATTGGTTCAATGCCTGCATAATATACTTAGTACCATTAATCTCTCCAATTATTGCATGTTAGCATAAAAAACCAAAACATTTTCTTCCTTACATAATTGTTTAGCACCAATGTCTGCAAATTATTAAGCATCAGGTGTCTTTAATTTATTTCATTATCAGTTGCATTTCTCTTTGCTAATAGAAAGTTTTATATAACCCAGTAGGAAATGTTCATTTGTTCCCAGGGTAGGTCAGCATAATGTTGTTTCAGATTTTGAAAACGGGAAGACATTAAAGATAGATGGCTAACAAAGGAAGCTTATGCATAAAATCCATTTTTATGAGGAACTGAATAATGTCAGAGCCAATGAGGTCTATATAGAGCTCTCTAAATCGGAAAAAAAAGTGAGGGAGAGCTTAGAAGGCCTCATTTTCTTCTCCCATTTAGCTGTCTACATCAGAAATTGCATGCTTTACAGAAGTCAAGTGAGTTACATAGATGTAATAGAGGGGTGAATGAAACTCAGGTCTTGGAAAGATTTAAATTTTTTAGAATTTGAATTACTACTATTACTTCCCTTAAAATTTCTTTACAAGTGAAAACTATTCCATGAAAGCTTGGAAGTTATATTTTCTTTCATCAGAATGGAACATCAAATTCAAGAGCTTTCACAAGAAAGTATTTCCAAGGGGACAAAACAATGCCTGAAGGTATAGGATCCATGTTGCACTTTCTCTTTATTGGCAGAAAAGGAAAGAAACAAAACTTTTCCAGCTCCAGCTGCTAGGAAGATTGACCACTTACGTTCTTGATAGAGAAATTATACTTATTTTACTATACTTTTTTACACAACTTTTCTATGGAAAATTTCTATCAAATAAAAATTCTTCAGCATCACCAAGCTTTACACACTGTAAATGAATACACCCAACAAATGAAATTACTAACTAGCCAGAAGATTTTTTTTTCTTTTTTTTATGAATTCAGAGCAGCTAAGAGATATATTGAGAACTGGAGTGCCCTGTGATGAGGCTATGTGATGGGTTAGCAATACCAGTACCTGAGTGATTCCAGGTCATTTCCATGTGGGAAGGAATCTGGGCTGTTCACCACTAGATGAAATGATCATCTTTCTTTTCCAATGAAACCAAGACATCCAGGCTGTTGCGATGTGCTTCAGGGAATCTCCTACTGAGGATGCCTGGAAGCCAAGGACTGAGATGAGCATCACACAATGCCCATTCACTACTCAGTAGTCTCCGGTTTTAATGTAGATAACTAGGGCAGGACAGGATTTCACAAGAATCGCTCAGCAGTATAACCAGATGATGCAATGCAGATGTCCGCTAAGGTGTAATACTCTTCTTTAACCTGTTTTCTCCAGTATTAGTTGTTGTTGTTATTGTTGTTGTTCTTTTTACTTGGAACTCTTTTATAACCAGAAACTGTTATTATAGTTGGTTCTTGCTATCTCTCTCCCTTCTAAATATGAACTTTTTTTAAAAAGAAGAAAAAAAGCCAAATATTTGTTAAGAAGAAGCTATTTTATTTGGAAAGCATTTGGTATAATTTTTCATGGTTACAATCTTTATTCTTCATACTGTTAAACATTTTTCATTTACATCACTTCAACTAATTATATGCTTGGAATAATGATTTGCATTAAGAATTATTATTAAAGTTTTGTGAATGATGAATGATTCCTGTTTCTCTCAGGAAGGTAACTCTGATTCAGTTTATCTGAATTTTTTACAATCTCTTTTCAAACACATATGGGTGTCTGTATCATAACAGATGCACCATTACTCAGTTTGTGGCATATTTATGCTTGGGGGGGACTATAATACCCCAGTGGTTTAAGATTTCCCAAAATCAATAAACGCGTAAGCAAGAAAAGATCTGTAGTTACTGCTTTTGTCAGAAAACTTTCTAGTGGGAGGGTAACCTTAAGGTAAATGTAGGAGAGAGTCCAAATATGTGTCCTTAAACTACTATGAAGAATTAGACTATTTAAAAGGTTTTGTCCTTTCAAAGTATCATGGCCAGGACATTTATTTCACCCTAAACTGGAGAAGTGAATGTTTGAAATAAGAGGTGGAGACTCATCCTTTGCAATTTTTGAAATAATCTGTTTTAAAAAATGGCATTTAGGCAATTTACTGTGAAAAAGTTTGTGAAACTTAAAAATCACTTCTTACTTTCTATCATCACTGTGAACAGTTCAGACCTGAGTCTTTAACTGGTTTCACAACTATACAACTAAAAAAATTATTTGAGTAAAAGACAGGCTTTTAACTGCAATTGATTTAGTTAATCCACAAAAACCTATTTTATTCACACTGTTTCCTAGGAGTTATTAATGGATGGAAAAGGGAATTCAAGTTACACATTGCTGTTCCTTTTAGGAACAGTACTGTGGATCACTGACCCTTGCTCCTGGATAAAGCATGTGGATGCATATTTCTCACTGACAACTCACTGGCTTGCATTTTGCTCTGTGTCATTTGTCATAGCTTTTTGCAAACAGCATTAGAAAGGGCTGATCTGTGTTACAGCTGCTGATTGTGGGGGCTGTCACCCCAAACAAGTCTGGAATGGTGCACGCTATAGCAAACAAAGTATTGAACACTACCACTCACTTGATGAGTGGAAGCAGCTACTTTATAAAAGACAAAAGAATTGAAGATGGTAATGCTTCCAAGTTTGTTATCACAGATTATAATATATATCTGTGTAGGAACACGTGAAAGGCCTGAACAATTGAGAAGGAGCAATAATGAATGAATTAATAGTGTCTCTAGCACTCTGGAAATAGTGTGTTTTAATTTCAATAAAACTGGCAATATGTGGATTGCCTTACCTGGAAAGAAGAGATCTTAATCCAGTGAAGAGACTGAGGTTTGTCAAACATGAAACTGCCATCTTATCTTTTGATGATGTAATTCCACTATTTGTCGGGTAAACCAGATTCATACATAATACATGCAGATTCAGTTCGCATTACTAAACCTTCAGATTAAAGTGTTACTACCCTGCAAAATGCATGCTATTTTTAGCAGTGCTCTGTATCTGTCTGCAGGTAAATATCTGACAGGCAAAATGATAGTAAATGGCACTTACCTATACACTACTTTATTTGTGTGGTTTGGAGAATGAACAAAAATAACAGAAAGCTGTAAATGGCTTTTTTTGGTGTTTCTTTACCTCAGCTCTTTTGGAGTTGCATGGGCGAGGAGTGAGTCTTGACCCAGACAGACCCCCCCTCTTGCGGGGGTCAGGTCTGGGGCAGGAGGGGGTGATGGGCCTCTCCGGGGGCAGCAGCAGCACCGAGGTGTCTGTTGGGCAAGGCTCTGAGTGACCAGGATAAGGAGCTGCAGGAGGAGTTGAGCAGGCTGTGTGCTGTCAGGGACGATGAACATGAGATTGTCAGGGGCTTTGCAAGAAACCTTGCAGAGGGAAGACCTGAGCCCTGTGATGCAGGGAAGGAGGGACACATAAAGGCCACACTGGAATGAGTGGTGGGTTGGGAGTCACAAGATGGGAGAGACTTGAAGCTTGTGACCTCTAGCAGCAAAAGAAAGGTTCCTTCTTTACCCTCAGATCTGAATTCACAGAATTGATACTAATAGCCTGTGTAGGACAACAGGCTCCATTAAGGGAGGCCTCAGAGTGAGCTGGGCCTGCACAGAGCACTAGCATCAAGATGGGTGATGGTGGTTGGAGGTCCCCTTTTGCAGGGATGGAAGCACCCTTCATCTGACCACATGTGCTAGGTCACTCTTTGCTTGCCATGAGGTTTGCTCTTTGCAGGGGTCCTGGACTGGGGTAGGGAGGATGGTTCCAGCGAGGCTGCGAAGGGTATTCCAACCCTCAGGTTCCCTTACATTTTGTCCACAAGCATCACTCTCGAGGGAGATCTGGATCAAATCAGGAGGCACTGCAGAGGTCTGGAGATAAAGATGAAGGACATGGGAGGCCAAGTGCTGTTCCCCTCAGTGCTACAACCGAGGGGACAGGTCTCAGGTAGGAGTGGATACATCCTGTGAGTTAACAACTGCCTGGTGTCATGGGTAGTGCTTTGGCTTTTACGATGATAGGTCCCTCTCTGAGGAATGAGAACTGGTACCAAGAGATGGGACCCATTTGACAATGGTGGCGTAAAAGCATCTTTGCCTGCAGTCTCATTTGTTTGTTGAGGAGGATGCTAAACCAGGTACACTGGGAATGACGGTGATAGTTTGCAGGTAAGTGAAAAAATGGAGGTCAAGGGTGGTAAGTACATGGGGCAGGGTGATGGGAGTAAAAGAGCCTTTGGAAAGGATGAGGCAGGTGGCAAAGGGCATCTGTGAAGTTGCTGTGCACAAATGCATGCAGCCTGTGAAAAAAGCAGGAGGAGCAAGTGCAGTGTGTGTGAATGCAGAACTGAAACATAATTGCAATAATTGAGATGGGGACAGCTCATATGTCTGGATGGATTGATGGATGGATACGGGTTCCTTAGGAAAGGCAAGCAGTAGGGAAAAGGAGATGGGGATTCCAGTATGCTAAGGAGCAGCTCAGATATATGGAGCTCTTCAGCTCTTCAGCCAGGTGACAAACTGGTTGAGAGTCTGTGAGTCAGGATTAGAGAACAGAACATCAGGGGCAACATTGTAGTGAGAATTTGTTACAGACCACCTGATCAAGGTGAGCAAGTGAACAAAGTCATCTTTAAGCATCTTGAAGAAGTCTCCAGATCACAGACCCTTCTTATGGGAGACTGCCTGACACATCCTGGGAGGGCAACATAGTTGGACTCCTATAATCAGGGACGTTTCAAGAGGGTATTGGGGGCAACACAAGTGCTAGACGGGCCAACCAGGAGTGAAGCTTTCCTGTACCCACTGTTCACAAACAAGGAAGAACTGATTAGGGATGAGATAAACAGGAGAGCCATGGCTGCAGCAGCCCTGAAGAAAGGAAGTGCAAGATGCTAAGGGGACTGAGAAAAGCAAGTAGCAAAGTACAGACCCTAGGATTCTGGAGAGCACATTTCAGCTTTTCAGGGAACTGGTAGGTGGGACCTGATGGGAACAAAGAACCTTAGGACAGGTGACAGGTCTTTAAGGACAATATCATCCTACACACATGACACCTGATGAGAGGCATCATAGAGTGCCTAAAAAGCTTTATTTTTCTTTCTTTTGGCTATTCAAATTTGTAAATTCTGGTTCCTTCTTTTGATTTGTTTCACAATAAAATCTAAGGCAAACTCAGCCTGCAGCAGCATAGGAAAAGAAGGGGCTGAGTTCAGTACTTCATCTACTGCCCTTAGAGAGGATAAACAGTAAAACTGCTAAAACCAAACGTGCTAGAATTCTTGGCATAATCTTAATACAATTCTTGTTTATTCATATAAATATGTTGGCTGTTCTTGGAAGTAGGACACTGGGATAAGAGAGTTAATATAATAAAACAGTTTTACTTTATTAAAAGCACATCAAATGCTATAAGTATTTTTCACTTCCCATGCCAAATTTTTGTACAGCATTAAGACAAACATTGGACAGTTAAGTCATTCATTATTCCTCTCTTATGTCACACCATTGCAGATGAGAAAAGGCTCACTTTCTTAAGCCCTGAACTTTCTTTTTCCTTATTAAATAAAGCAGGACCTTCAGCTTTACTAATGCAAGCAATATTTATGGCATTATATTACGGGGGATTTTGTTTAAATGATGACTGACATTTAGCAAGTGGTTGGACCTCAAATTAGATAAGTTTAGTTAGTGTTAGCTAGAAATCCTGTCACATATTGACCTCCTAGTCCTAAGCACTGAACAAATTTTAAAAAAAATTCTATTCTTGCTCTAAAAAGCTAGTAGGAGAGGTAGATATAACAGGTACATACGCACCTTGGAAAGTGAAAGAAAACAGTTCTATAACGAAATAATACCTTGAAGGTTTTATGTAAATTACTAAATTAGGTTAAACATCTGTCTGTTTTAAATACATTGCAGCCTTTTGGAAGGCTGTGTTCTTCTAACAACTCAAGTGCATATCTTGTCCATATCCTTCCCACTACAACACTGTTTCTGCTTTTCTGACAGACCAGTTTAAGCAACTGGAGTGTCATGGTCTTTCAGAAAATGCTATAATACTCTCCATTTGACCATATTTTTGTTTAGATTGGTCTCTTGGGAGGAGAAAAGAGATATTATTTTTGACTAATCTGAGAACCACAGGATTATAATAATTATCTGACCACATTTTGCAGGTTTTTGTTCGAAGCTTATCCAGCAAATGGAATTAATATTACCAGCTATGAAACACATTGTTGTATTAGAAAACCATGGAATTTTTCCCATCTTGACTTTCTCTTGAACTATATACACTATCTGTGAACCACTGATAAAGATCTGTTGTTTAAAATTACGCTTATGTTACTTATCAATCCTCTGTATTTTCAGGAAAACACAAACTATGCTGTAAATATATATGTTTATTTGGACATAAAAAATGACATGCTGGGGAATTTTTAAGTTTAAGAGGATACCAGTTTGAATCAAACCGCTCAGTTCTCTTAACAATTAAATTTATAAATGAATGCTTAGATCCTTGCAGGCATATGGCAGCATGGGAACTGGGCTGTAATAGAAGGGGCAGCAAATGGACGTTATGAAAATGCTAGAAATGCTAGCTGAGTCAGAGTAGTGGTGCCTATGACAGTGCTTGGTCTCCAGCAACGATAGTGGGAAATACTGTCTCCGTAAACTACATGAGCCTGGCCACTGGCCATTACCAGTGGCCTCATACTTCCCAGCGCTCACATCAGGCATTATCACTCCCGTTGGACAACTCATCCCTCTGAATACGTGACTGGTGCTGAGCCTTGGGAATCAGCTCTTGAGCTACTGCAAATACTATGCCTTGGTATTACAGCAAACCAGCTGTGGCTTACATTAATATGTAATTTCAGCTATGTTAATTTAGCTGAAAGCTGGGGCTTCAGGGACCAATTAACAATCAGTTCAGATATTCCTTCCCTGAGGGTGGTAATATCAGTTGAAACAGTTAACGATTGGGGGTAATATTGATAATATCCATTAATATTTCTTATGGATCTGGGATAAACTGTTTTAAGAATGCACACAGTTGTTAATGCATTAGTATTTATCTCCCATACCTTCATACTAGTTTGTTTAATCTGCTGGGCAGGGTAAAGAGTTGTTCAGTCAGGATTAAGGAGAAAATTACATACAGGTGACATAATTTATAGTCCATACAGAGGATTGCTTTTGTTATTACAGATGGTAAAATAATCTAAAAACACAATAGTATATAAAAGCAGCAGCAAATAATTATATCAATGTATGAATACAACACTACTTAATGAAATATTTAAATTGAAGGAAGTACAGAAAATTTTTCTAAAACACCCTTCAGATATGTTCTCACGTGTTAATAATATTTTGTCAGGTCTTTTCTGAGACAAGGTTATATTTTGAAATATGTTTATTTACATCTTAGTCATGTATTCTATTAGGAAGTTTCATGTGAAGATGAATAATTATTTCACAGTTTCATTTTTGATAGTTTTTTGAACAAAACCATCATTTTCTGATGGTTGACGTGTTTGAATCAATGAGCAGATTAAAACAAAGTTTCATTGTCAAAGTCCTGTGATTTCAAGATGTCAGACAACAAAAACCAGAAACAAAGTAAACTACTTAGCTGGCAGAGAAAACCTTACAAAACTATCCCAGAATTACTGCTTTGATTAAAAAATAAGATTTTTCACTAAATGTTTCCATAACGTAATCTAATTATAACAAAAAGACTTTTCCAAGTTCACTGCCTCCTTCAGTGAAAGGTTTCCATTTTCTCTATGAATAACCAAATGACATAGGTTAATTTGCAAGCATAACTAAAAAACATGAACTAAGGATGAAAAATGCTGTCTTTAACATAATGATGATGATAAGATTTAAGAAAGATTTATTGTTAAGTCATGATTCTGTATCAGTTAGGTTATACTAAGGGGTCTGGGGTGAATTTCTGTGTGGAAACCCAACAGGTATATAGAAGCACTATAAAGTGATTGTCATCTAGAAAACAAACCCGTAGTCTCCTAAGTGGCTGTTTCTTGCTGGTTTTAATCTGGATTTTTTAAGTGAGTGGGTGTTCACCTATCTGCTATTATTTCTGTTTTCTGAACTTTTGTTTAGCACTTTTTTGTGATGTTAGCTCTATGAAAGTTCCCCTTCCCTGTCTCCCATCTCCTCTCACTCATTAGATGGCCCAGAATAGATAAACGATTTGCTGTCATTGTCTACAGTAAGCCTGCCACCTAATACGACGATGATTATTTATCAGGATGACGCTATGTGTATTTCTTAGCATCCTGTGGGAGAGTACTTATCTAGGCTTTGTGAAATAAAGCAGTCGTTAATGACTTTTTTTTTGTTTTTAATCCAGTCTCTTTTCTAGTTGCATTAGCCCAACTGCAAAGCTTCAAGTGCATTGATTTTTTTTGTGAGCAGTGTTGTAATTTCAGTGGTGTCCATTTCAGCTGAGATTGTCCTTAGTAGCTGATGGTTTTTTAATGTTTTGATGATCAAGCATTTGTTGGTCACAGTCACAGGCTGCCATTTAATAGAGTGCATTTTATCTTCTTATTTGTATGCGATGGAGACCATACAGGTAGTCATTAGGCTTTTGCAGCTTTGTTCTCCTCTTAAAGGAAATATTATGTATTAGCTCACATATTAAAAGGCATTTTATTTCTTTATATGTGCACAAATGGGTTTAAAATTAGAATTTTGAGGTTGACCTTTTCTGCTTCACTGTTTCTTTTATAATCCATCACAATCATATGCTATTTCCTCTAATATCATTTTTTTTGTTATTCAAAGCATCACAAGAAATTGGCCCTTGGTTTCCCCAATAACTTATTTCTCTCAGTGACCTTACCTTTCTATATCGATTATGTGCCACTGGGACAGTAAACTGCTGTCCAGAGTGGAAGATTTGGATGTACAGAAAAATGAATTCATATGAGCTGGACCTAGACTGGGATTGTGAGGGCGGGAAAAAGTATTACCAGTGACTGACCTCGGCTTAATCTCTGGAGGCTTCCTTTACAACTGATGGAGAAAAGAGACAGACACACGCACCCTGACATCCCTAAACCCATGGGCTCCGTCTCTCCATTCCCATGCCTTCTCTCACTTCCACGAAAGCACCTAAATTAGTTCTCCGCTCTGAGCTGCATTTACAGCCACCTCACCGACCGTTCAGAGGGCTGGAGAGCTTCCTTGAGCCAAGGGAGGCCTTTTCGCTCCCTCCCTCCTCTCTTTGCTCTCTGTAGAGGAGCAAAAGCTGATCTCACGGACACAATAGGTTTGGACTGTTCCACTTAGGGCCTAAGCTAAATTCATTTTTTGCCCTTTTTTTTTTGTTTTTAAATATCAATGTTTTCTACACCTGCATGCAGTTTCTCCCCATCTTCTTTCTTTCATCTCTGAAGGAGGCAAAAACCACTTGTTAAATCTGTTTCTGATCACTTGAGAGAAACACTGTTTCTACAGTGAAGACACCATTAAGTACCCATCTCCCTCCTGTCACAGGCTTACATCTCTGGTTGCTTTCCCAAAACTCATAGGAACATGGTTGTGCTTGATCTTCTAACCTCAGCACTTTCAATTGGCTACTCCTGCCAGCAGAACATTTTATTTAAATCTGTGTTTGCAATAATTTCTCTTCTTACACTCAAACTCTTGTCATGGGTCAAAGGGAACAGCACCACATATATGGAGCTAGGAATGTGTTGGTTATTTTAAAGTAATAATTTTCTAATTAAATACTAAAAACATATTATAATTTGAATTACAGCCCTGTCACTAAAATTATCTTAAGGGATGAAAATTTGGGGATCTTTTTTCCAAGATTTTGTGTCAAATTAGTACCAAACCTGCTCTGTGGACATGCTGGGCTGCATGGGTTTCAGCAACTGTGCCATCCTTAGCCTGGCTAAAACTTGGACCAAAGACCACCGAAGAAAAACAAACAATATTGTTATTAGCGATAAGAGAGGCATGAACTACAGAGGCCATGGCAAAGTTTTTGCAAATACGAGCCCACAGAAATTACTTTAGAGGAAATATTTCATTTAACTGGCTGGTTTGTCCAGATGGGAATGAAAAATAAAAAATCACCAATATCATAAATTCGTGGCTCATGAGGATGGACTCAGTCAAATATATGATTGGTTTGGGAAGCATGATATTTTTTAAAAAACATCAGTAAATATTGAGCTTTTTAATTTGTCCCATGGGATTTAAATTCTTTATGCTTACTTTTGATTGAACTAGGTTTTTCCCCTAAAGTTATGACTTGGGAGCTGGGACTTAAACCAAACAAAATATGTCTTAGAATATTTGAGACAATTCTAGCACTGATTGTGAGGGGGAATAAGCTGGTCTTCCAAACCCAGTTAGCATTACCATCAGTTGTTCATGCACCTACAGCTGAAGAAAACCATTAGGCTCAGCTCTACAGGTATTTTTTTGTTCTCATCTCCCCACCAGTTCTAAAATCAACTTCAGGAACACCCTGTGATGCCCTTTCCCCCCATGTTCAGAAGTATAATTTGAGATATAGACTGGGATTGAAATTATGGGAAGGTTTCACCCCTGTGCAACTTCACCCAGAACCCCATAAAACCAAACTGTAGTAACAGCAGTAGAGCTGTATACCTGCTTAGGTTTCTCTACAGTAATCTTCAAGCCCAACAAATAGTAAAAAAAAAACCACAGAAGCTCTATTCTCTGTACATGTTTTTTGATGTAGCCTCTCTGAAACATTGGCAAACAGATATTATAATAACAAGCACTTTATTGTAACAACTGTAAAAATAATAGAGGTCCCAAATGGTGCTCTCTATGATGGGAAACCTGTCAGCTAAATATTGGAATGAGCATAACAACACTGCTAATTGTGTTGCCAGTGATATTAACCTTATGCTTGAATAATCGTCACTAGAATGTATTTCACTTTTTCTGTTTTCTCATCTCTTGGCTTTTTTTTTAATCTGATAAAATAGCAAGCAAAAGTGATAGTGATAACGATAACATTTATTACTTACTTATTTTAAATCACAGTGAGAATGGGACACAACAGGCCAACAACTGCTAAAAATACTAATTGAAAACTGTTACCACCAGCCTCGTCTAATAAAGGGGTAAATAAGAAGAGCTGTTGCAGTTTAATGTTTCTTTTTTGTCTTTGGAAAGAGGTGTGTTGTGATGGCAGCATCTGATTGTTTCCATCTAGTGTTCCACTAGCTGATAAGTGGGTCCAGGTGAAAACTTGGGTGAAATGGAAGTGGAGTTGGATCTAGGTGATGCATGATGTACCTTACAGCCTGTTGAGTTCTGAGGGACATCAGCAGCCTCTATGGTGCCATCAAAGGGTAATGTAGTTTGCAGTCACTTGGGTGCCTGGTTATTTGTCTGCAGTAAGAGGAGACAGACCTTGTAGACAATGACATGTTATAAGAGGTCATGTACTAGTAGGAGCTCAGCCAGCCCGAGTGCGTAGCCAGGGGAAAAGCAGGGCTTCACAGAGGCATCCTTCAGTGAAAGGCAGAGGGGATGGCTCTGAAATTCTGGATTTGCAGTCTGGGAGCTGGGGTTGGTTTCCTTTCTTTTTTCTCCAAGTTCCCAGGGAAAACACTTTGTTTGTTGGGGATGGTACTTCATCTAGCAGAAAGAGTGAAATGTACTTGCAAGGAGGTTAGTGCTGCTTTGTGAGCTAAAGGAACTGGCTTCTACATCTACGTTTCATATCTATGGTTGTAATTAAGGTTTAAGCACTGGCATGGAATTATCCACATTGCTTAATTTGTAGCATGTTAATGGGCATGATTTTGGTCCAACTAGCATTCTTGCAAACAATGTCTGGGCACGGTTTTGTAAATAACATTAGCCTAGGATTGCTCTAAGGAAGCAGTATGAACAATATCACTTTGAGGAGGGGAGAATTTAATCATGTTTACACAGGCTTGCCTGCTGCTTGCCTTTGGAGTCAGAGAACAGGCCTGTGACTTTTTTACTTAACTATACAGATGTAGATCCTGGGCTTGATTTGGCAGGTCTGTGTAGGGATCTAGAGGCTCAGCTTCAGACACGTAGATGAAAAAGAAAAATCAGCTGAAGCCCTCCAAACATTTCTGTAGCATTCATAGCTTCAGAATTTGATCAAGGAACCTGTATCAGCTCACACATGGTAACATTTTACAGTAATTAATATATTTCCAAGCCTGATCATTTGCCAGGAGTTGAAAGCAGTACCTTGATTACTTGTGAGCCACACAAAAGCATTCAGGTTCTGTGAGTTGCAATCATTCCCCACGGTCAATGAATGTTTTAAAAAAAAAAAAAAAAAAAAAAAAANAAAAAAAAAAAAAAATCAATCTATTGGATTAGCATGTCCCTGACCTACCATCCAACATTTATATTAATGAAAACTGACAAGTTGCTTTAACCCAAGGATGTGTTTGCTTTTAGGTAACTTGCAAATAATGCAAACACATTTTAGGAGTGCAGTGGAGAAAAGGAAAAGTCTATTTTTGGATCTCTAATTCTTTGAACAGATCTGCCAATGCCATCTATGGTTTGTGCATTGGGATTTCAAAAGTCGGCAGTGCTGATAAGCAGAGCTTTCTTCTCTGTTGACCATCTGTCACAGGTGCAGAAACCAGAACACATATTATTAATTCTATAGATTAAAACTTCAGTTGGACTGGCATGCTGGTTATTACTGTCTGCTTGGGCCCATGTCTCTGAACGAACTATATCCAGTTGAACCAGCTCTTTTTGCTTTCTTTTTTTTGTGACATTCAGAAATGAGTTTGTGGATCTCAGTTGTGTCTCTGTAAAAGAGAAGGGAAAATGTTCCATCAGGTTCTCATTGATTTACAAAGCAGAAACGTTTGCAGGAAGAAGTTTTGAACAGCTTGTTTGTTCAGCTCAGCAGCAGGGACAGCCTGCAGATTATTAGTTCCGCTCATGCCCATATGTGTCATGACAGTAAATACTGATTATTACAAAAGGTTTTGTGGGAGATGAGGCTAATTGAGCAAAAGTTAAAAACAAATGCATACTGATTGTTTTACAGTGTGTAAATAACAAGGGGTCTGGTTCATGTTTGCATTATTGCCTTTGAAGGGAGCAAAGTTATGTAAATGCATGCAAAATTCTCTCTAGAGTGTTATTGGTTATCATGTGTCACAGCATTACATTTTAATGAACTGCCTCTTTAAGACAAGACTTAAGGACCAGATTTCCAAAAGTGCTATATACTAGAGAGGCCTTGAGAATGTGACAGATTCATTTCACAGTGCTTTGAGGTTTCAAAATTGTGGATTTATTCCATAATGGGACTAAAATCCAACGTGTTCCAATGCTTTTATTAAAATGGATGGCTAGAAAGAATGGTTTTGTCACCCCTGTACAGGTCCAGTCCCAGTTTCCACTTCAGACTATTGTTCTCCATCTTTCCAGAATGTCCTGAGTCAAACCAGGTAGGATTTCTTAGAGAAATGTTTCTTTTCATGATTGCTGTGGTATAGTAAGCAAACAACTGCTTTTTAAGTTGCCATTTCAGTCATCATACAAACAGTGCAAGCTTAGCTATGTAGGTAATTTCTAAGAATGCTTACAATGCACAGGCAATACCTGATTTTTAATCTTTTGATTGGGGCCTCACAACGCAGACAGAAATGCATAAACTGTAGAATTTTCCATTTAAAAGCTTAATGGTTTTATTAAGTATAACTACTACTCCACTGTTGTTAACGATTAGTCTTTATCAAGGGCTGAAATACTTGGTAGGAAGTGATATTAACCTTTGCCATCCCTCCGTAATTCTTGATAGTTACCATCGTCTTTGTTAATACAAGGATCTTGCCTCATCACATACTTTGGAAGGATGTCTGCAGCCCAAACAGGCAAGAAGAGTAATATGTTCCTTCTGAAAAAGCCTTTTGTGAACACGTTATCTTGGATACTATCTTCAGAAATAGATTAAAAGCGGTATTTACAGAGGAACCTTGGAGATCTGAGAGTTTATGTCCTCCTGCAATCTCCTTAAGCAGTAAAGCTGGCTTGTGTTACTCTGTTTCAGAATTTAGAGGAAAACATAGAAGTGATGTCTGCTTGAGTTTGTGGATAGGTGCATCAAGTTGTTCAGAGATGTATTCCTCCTCTTTCTTTATGAAACTAGCCAGAGAATTTAAAGACCAATAAAAATACTGGTAAAAGTCAACATTAATTATTTCATTGCTCACTTTCATTGCTGACCTGGTTGAATGACAGGTTGCAAAAAAAAAGATAGCTTTTTAATAAAGCTATGAAATGTTATGATTGGGTTAAGGGTCTGCAGTTTTAGCGGCTAGAATGTAGTAGCCAGTATGGAATGGCTATGAATATGTGTTAGTTCTACGAAAGATTATCACAGATCTTTAAAAAAAAAAAAAAAAAACAAACAAAAAAAACCACTACCAGAATGAAGTGTCCCCTGTAACTGTATTTAGTCATATTCAAGAAAAAAAAAAATCAAACTCTAAATGAGTACCACGAAGAGTTACTAGGATGAGCAGAGAAATGCAGTGTTTATTTTATAAGAGAAAACTGGAGGCCCTTGCCTTGTGCAGTCCAGTAAGAAAAATGAAAGGATGGGGAGTAAATGTCTGTTATCTGAAAATACAGAAAGTTGCAGAATGGGCCAGATAACTGGAAGAAAAATTAGCTGTTGATTCCAAAGTACTACCCCTGGTGGATGGTAAAGGGTGATATAGAATATTTCTTAATACTGTGTTGGATTGTTTTGTTTGTTTCTGATGGAATAAACTAGTGTTTCTTTTTTTTTTTTTTAAAGATTTTAAGAGTGGGAAAAATTTGCTAGAAGCTTTCTGGCAAGTTTGCAAATTCTATAAAAAATTACAAGTAGTTCAACAAACACCTTTTTTCTGAGCCTTACTAGAAACCTGTTTCAGAAATGAGAGCTGGGTTTTTAATTCCCAGAAGGTTTTCCTCCAAAATTCCCCATGATTCACTTCCTCAACTGTGTTCAGTGTTTGGCTGAGAGACTTCCAGCAGAATTTTTCTGTTTGAGAAGGCAAGATGACTACAGAGGAAAATAGAACTTTTTGGTGAAGGGATGTTTGACTGTGGGACTCTCTTATGTGGGAGATCAGATGAATATTTGTCTTTTATCTTAAAAACATGAGAAAAAACTCAGTTTGCACTCCTCTTTCCCTCTGCTTGCTAAGTGGTTGAGTGGTAGGGAAAGTCCATAACTGTATAGCAACACACAGAGATGAAGCAGAAAAAACTTCATGCTCTGCTAAAGACTAACAATTCTAACTATATGATGATTGATGCAGTTTTATCTTTATATGTATTACCCTTTTATAATTGATATTTCTGACATATTGCTTTTTAACATAACATGAGTGAACTGATTCCTGTATATTAAAAAAGATTTAATTATCAACTATACTTTCCCTCCATTTCAAAGTATCAAACTTTGTCCCAGCTATTCTTAGTGATTTAAGGTGGAACGTTTTAAAATTTTTGCTTACTATAGTCTAATTAAGCTGTTTGTTTGTTTGCCAGTAGCTACTGAATTTCCTATTTTTTGTTGAGTTTAGATAATCATGGAATCATAGAATATCTTAAGTTGTAAGAGACTCATAAGGATCCTGCTCCTCACAGGACTACCTAAAACTAAATCATACTACTAAGAGCGTCGTCCAGATGCTCCTTGAACTCTGAGAAGGTTGGTGCCAATAAAAATTGCATCCCTTTACATTTGTCCACATTGAACTGCATAAGCCAATTATTGGCTTTATACCATGTCTGTACTCATGCTGACACTTATTTCCCTTCTTTCTTGCACTGCCTAGCCCCTATTTTAGAACGGTTTAGAAATGCCACTCTTTTATCTATTCTTTCTACAGAACATTGAGTTCAATAATGAGTAAGCCGAGTTATACAAAGCTGTCAGTAGGGAATGTGGCACTGCAGTCTGTGTCTCAGTAAAAAACCCAGGTGCTAAGCAGGTTGCTTGCTGAATTTCCTCTGTCTCTCAGACATAGGTTGTTTCAGGGTTATGGTACACTAGCAAAACAGCTTAGAAAAAGCTTTTATGCCTGTTGCAATTCCACAGAAAGAGTTCAATAGGCACAACTGTCATTTGGCCCTCTGTATTGACTATTTAATCAAATTAATCTTTCTTTAAAGAAAAAGCTTGTGTGGTTTATGCTTTGGTTGAAGAATTCTTTTTTCATCTAACTAATGTAACCAGTTCAGGAAGAAAAAAAGTGATACACTTTAACAGTTAGCAAAACCCCCCAACTTTTTTTTGCAGGGTGGGGGGGGACCAGAAAGATGTTGAATTTCCCATGCATAGCTTTTTTTTTAATCCTCCTTCTTAGGAATAAAGGTATTCCAAAAAGTATGAACTTCCAATTTTTTCACAAAGACATATTCTTCAGAACGTGAAGCACAATGAACTCTTCTTTCACACTTTGTGCTCTGTCAACCTTCCTGGTAACTTGTATGTAACAATTTACATCATGTCTGAAACCCACAGGAAAGATCTTATTCCAGTTTCTGAATACCTAGTGTAAAACTGTAAAGCAAAAGCTGCTGTCAACCCTCAGCCAAACACATGTACACCACCATCTCCTTTTCATTGCTGCTGTAGTCTTCACCCAGCCTTTCAGCTTGTTTTATCACTGCATCCATTTTTCTGATATCCATTCAATTCATAATTTCTAGACTCCTGTGTGCCCAGAATATTATGGTTCATTTTCCTGCAAATTCAATTTCACTCATAGTGTAAACATGGGGTAATCCTTTAGGAAATTCTCAGAATATCACTCCTAATGATAATGTAATCCTTTAGGAAATTCTCAGAATATCACTCCTAAAATAAATTAAGTTTAATAACTGAAATCCTTGGGTGTTATGCAGAAAATCCTTAGTGTTTATAAAGTGCCTAACAGATGATTAACTGCTAATGTGTCTATTCATGGCCCTAGAGATAGTCTAGTTACAATAAATAAACAAGAAGTAGTTGTCTATTCCCAGCATAGTTATTTTTTACCTCCCCCCCCCCCCTTTTTTTTTTTTTTTTAAACTGAGGGCAAGTGTGTACCTTCAAAGCTTCAAGTGCTGTCCTTCAAATTAGTCAGTTATTCCAACTGTTGGAGAGGCAACAAAGACTCAGATGTCATGGGTTTTTGAAGTACTAAAAATTACATTATTACTCCTTGCTAAGGTTATATGAATCTTTGAGAGCACAGTGAACTTTCCTTTATGCAACATCCTCGGTGATTTCACATCATTACTTGAATTTAATCTGAAAATATATCTTTTGCCTTCCTTCCATTCTTGCTCTTGCTGTTCTTAATTATTGTTCTTTAATGTTGGTTTAACTCATAATAATATAGTATCCAAGAGATACTTCCACACTATAAAATAAAACTATCCTGTGTTATGTTTGACAGGATTAATTGCATTTGGGAGAAAAATTGAACATGAGTCCACAGTATACTTCTACATTTCCATAACAGATAAATGCATGGTTACTGAAGCTTATTCCTTCTAGCGAGAGAAATACTTGGAGGTTGTATTGTCATATGCTTTATAATAAGTGTGGGGAGGAAATACAAGATGTTCACTATACTGTAGAAATAATTAATTCAACCGAGCATCATTATTACTGAATAGTCCCAACTGTCTTCAAATTATATGTCCCAGTGCAGCATTTCTTTATACTTTTCAGCCTTTGTTCAATCTGAGTGGTTAACTTTCCAGTAATAATACTACTACTATGCTTATGAACTGAATAATCCCTGAGAGTTAAAACATTATATAATAATTAAGCACCTCATCCAGCAACAGGACATCTGTGCTCAGTGATCTCTGCTGGGATCCAATGACTGGATCAATTAAATGGCTTGCAACTAAATTCTGCTCTCTCTGAGATGCTGTTATCTTCAGTGGAGAGGTTTATGGGTTTGTTTTGGTTTTTTTCTGAGTTGTGATAAAATGATGAACTGAGAGGTTATCAAGAGATGAATTTCCAAGATTTATTAGCATACCTGCACTGCTTTAACTGCTCCTAGCTGACAGCTTCTGTGGTAGAAGTTATTGTAGTCACGCCTATTTCTGACTTCTATCCATATTCTTTTCAAGTGGCTGCAAATTACACACAACTCAGTATTGGCAACGTGTTGTGCAGAGGCCACCTGTATGCTTGATATACTATATTGGCTGCAAGATCAAATGAACTAAAGCTATAAAATAAATGGTATATGGTAGCCCTTTGTTCAGCTCAAACCATAGAAATCAATTGTGTCATGTATGCAACTTTTCAGCCCAAGCAAAATATCTGTCTGTGTCCAGGATGGAGCTTTAACTCTAATACAATGCTGGGTGGCCAACTTGCTATCAGTCTTAATAATAGAAACAGTAGTGTTTCATTGTGGGAAATAGCTCAACTCAAACAGCTCCTGCAAAACAGGCTAAAAGAATATAGGCTATTTATATGTGCAAGTACAATAAAATATAAGACTCAGCTGGTTTGAAAATCAGCGCTCATACTATTTTTTGTGTTGCCCTTGTAGAATTAAGAACATCCCCACTCAGTTTGAGGAATAGCTCTGGAAATGTAAAATGTTCTAAAAACCTTTAGCTGTTTTTACATCAACATAGGTCTCTATGTTGATTAATCAGCACCTGAGGCAATTGCTTTCCATAATATCCATCCTTCACTCAAAATAGCTTCCCATCCAGAAATACACTAATATATATTAGTGTCTAATCATGAGTAAACTGATACTTCTGAATAATCCAATCAGTACTCATTGGAGTAGGAACCATGTAGAGGTCTGCAATACTACTGAAAAAAATAAGTAATATCTTTGCATCAACACTTTCCACAATGAATTTAGTGAGCTTTTTGTAGGGAGTGAAATGGTTTTCTAGTCATCTTTCAAAGTCTATTCTAGGCTAATTTTATTATATAGGTCTAGGAAGCTATTGTGTATCTGAGAGTTAACATCAAGACAATCTATGCATCAATGCAAAAACCTGGAGAAACAAGGAGATGCATTACACATGGTTCTGTGTGGGCGTAGAGAAGTAACTGCCTGGGTACAAGTTCACCTGGTCCTTCATTCCATATTAAAACCTATTATTGTCTTTGTTTCTCTTTTGTCTTCTTTGGATTTCCCCACCTCCTGACCTTACTCTTCTAGCCTCTAGTTACTCTACCAACCCTCTGCTTTGGTCCACTTATCCTTTGTGCTCAGTTTACCACCTTGTGCTGTTTTTTTTTCCTGTTAGGCACTTGGTTGAGAGATCAGGAGATGATGACTGTAATAGAGAGCTGTGTACCTCTAATGTACAGGAGCGATGGGAAGAGCCAGAGTAGAGAGGCTGGTGGAGTCTTATGTCATGGCATTGAGGTGTGTGACGGCTAAAGGCCACCGTATAACATGCATGCCCTAGGCATATAGAAACATTGTCATGTGGGAAGTTGTCAGGGGCATTGGACAGGGTGGGCTGCTAGAGGTGAAGGAGCATGACTTCTGTTAATGTGGGCTGACATATGACCAGCCAAAGCTACTAGAAAGTAATAATAGCTTCATATTAGAAAAAAGAAAAATCACCCTTGGTCAAGTGGAGCAGGTGGAGAGATAAAGACTGTGCAATATTACTCTAAATAACATTATTTTATTTTATTTCATAGAATACTTTGTTAAGATTCAATATTAGGTCAATATCATGCCAAAGGGAAAAAGTGCACTCCTGCTAATTACTGTCCTATAAACCTAAATGCTACAGTTAATGGGGAAGTGTTTAACAAGAAGTCAGTAAGACTCTAAGGCAATTTAAATTACTTCTTCTTAAGTAAACAAATACTGGAAAATCAGAATGCCAAAATTCACTGAATTTGCACACTTCAGGTGAATTGTTTGTCCCATTACAGAAAGGGGTAGGAGTCAGCATGCTTTCGGACAAACACATTTGAAAATAATGATTAAAAGATAGATCTCAAATCACACTCAATTTATAGCCCTTTGTATAGTCCATTGCTTCCTATGAGTGTTCATTCATTAATAATCAACAAGGAAAACAAATCAATCAGTATATTAATGTAATTACATAAAAGAGGGTAAGCATATGTTGTTTTGATTTACACAAGATTAATCTTTTGAGATATTTTAGTAAGAAGAAATATTAGTATTAAGGTTTTATTTAATTGAACTACTTCATGAGTACATTATTAAGAGCATTATGTTTTATTTTGGAATACTTTAATATTTATTCTCAATAAGCAAATTCTACATGCTATACAAAATTAAAACACTGAGGATGTTATATTTGTATGGTAAATACTCTTCAATGTAGAAGATAATCATTGCCTTAGGAAGCTTATTCCTCACTATGTAATTTCCTGTATTGCATTTCACATTGTTTAACAGATTCACAGGTTGTTTTTCAACTGAAATTTTATATTCCTTTTTATACAGCCTTTGTTGATCCATTGGGTGTAGGTGTCTTCCATCTGAGGGTAATTCTCTATTTAATTTTTAGAAAAAATATACTGGAGGAAGATGGTTTCCAATCAAACTGTAACACTTTTGAAAATGTGTCACAAGCAGAGTTTTACACTTTACGTTTTCGGTTTAATTGTATTGTTTTCTGAAAGGATCAGCTCCGTCATGTATTGTAACTGATCATAGGTAATGTCCTGTGTTACAGTCAATTTGGATCTCTCATATTTATAGGACAATGTACTCTGTAAACTAAACTTTATTTTGTGAGCTCATTAGGAAAGAAAACAAACAAAAAAAAAGAAAACTGCATCCAAGGGCTCAATTCCCTTTGTACAGAGAAGACTAATATGTGAAATCACTAATTCATCACTTAATTCATGAGGTTTCTAATACACAAGTTCTCTAACCTGCAACTTGCAACTCGTGCACCTATGAACAAAATAGTTACCTAGCTGATGGTGAGAGTGCTCATCCTTCCTCCCCCATCATGGTGTGGGTGTCCCCTGTATCACACTGGGAAGCACAAAAGCCTCGGCGTTCCAGCTGCTGTTGAATTTGCTTCAAAAACTTTTTGGGTAAGCTGATGTATTTATACCTTCCAGCTTGGAAGTTTGGTCTATACCGTTTCCATGAGTTAGCGGATTCTGAAGAAACTGCCGAACAATCAATATGCAAGGATTATATCTGCAGGAGACAGCAAGCTGTAGGTGATATTGGCTGCATAATGACCTTTAGCCCTTTCTGGCCACCATGTCCTGCCTGCATGTTGCCCTCGCTTTGACCTAATCGCACTGCTCCTAGCATACATAAGACCTTAGCATGAGCTGCTTAGCTCATGCCAAAATCAGTTAGCCAAAATCTGAGCAGTTGAGTGAACAGTCATACTCCTACCGTATTATTTCCAAATTCTTGTTTATGTAACAAATCCTACCACTAGAAGATGCAGCTGTTTTTGCGATATGTTTTTTATGCAAAAGAAAGCCTTCTGGGCCCAAGAATTCACATGCATCTGTCGTGGCTTCTTTTTCAAAGCACACATCACAATTCTCTTTTCCTCAGATCACTTTTTTTATAATCTGATTAAAAAATCAGATATTTTAGATAAAATTATTCATTTTTTAGAATCTGGATTCCTAGAGTATTTCATAATCTTTGTACCATATAAACATTAGAATAAAGTTGCCCATAGAATTAAATTGTTATTAAACTCCAGATTAAAAGATCTGCTCATGAAGACAAATGTCAGAAAACCTTAAGAGGCTGCTAGGCAGCCTTATCTCTCAAAATTGTAAAGAAGTCCCATACTGCCATCAGCAAATTAAAAATCACCAGTCATAATTACAAAAACTGTAAGCAGTCATAAGGTAAAATACTTCGAAGCATTGATTAAGACAGATAACGTCATTTATTTTGTAGGCCACATAGGAAAGAAATGAGAGCTTCTGCTGCCTTTCAAGTTGTAATCAGCCTAACTTTTACGCTGGGGAGCCAAGAAGTTTATATCAGCTTTTCCTTCAGTTGCATGAGCAAATGAAAATTAATTGACGCCATGGATCGGATTTTCTTCTTCCACATATACCTTTATTGCAGATGCCAAGCAAACCATTATCCCACATGTTCTATGTCAGCTTAATACACAATTTTGTCAAAGTGCCACAAGCAATTGAGGCATAAGCAACATGGAGAGAGAATCCCACAGAAGATATCAGATTTGGTTTTTAATTATGAAATCTGTGGGCTGATTTTGGTGATGTGGGGGTTTTTTGGTTGTTTGTTTGTTTGTTTGT
>VZTQ01010943.1:24717-62584 GCA_013400755.1 Pelecanoides urinatrix
GGGGGTGGGGGGATTTGTTTAGGGTTTCTTTTTTTTGTAAAATCATTCTCTCCTTGATGCAAAGCCATACAGAAGAAAGTATTTGAATAAGATGGCTGTACAGGTAGGAGCTAGAAGTAGGGTATTATGTGTTGGGCAGGAAGGTAAAATCTGATTATCTCTTTAAGGTAAATACACAGCTCATACTACTGTGGCAGTGAAAGTCATCTTGATGTTATGTCTGCATTACCACCCTGAGGAAGAAAACATGGTGGAAAAGATGTATAAATATACTGAGCTGACCAAGATTTACACATTAAATTTGTGCTAGAGAAGGGAATTGACTACAGGTTTCCTTGAGTTTCAGATACTCCTCTAGCCCTGATAAATCTTTCCTCTAGACCTCAGTTTCCTCTGTCTTTCTACAATAAAAAGAAAGATGAATTAGTTATGCTTTCCTAATTATCAGTAGGAACTTCAAGGATGCACAACCGGAGATTAAAATTGTGCATACTGAAAAGAGAACAGAGCAGGTCAGAGGTTTTGCAGCTATAAAGCGAGCATGTGAAGGACAAAAAAGCTTCCAGAGTACTCTTCAATATATGTTACTTTACTTTTCATACATAAATATTAGTCATATGGGATTACTCAGTGAAATTTAATAAGAGAATTACACCCCAAGTAATTTAATTCAAACTACTTCATTTCATTTTCAAAACTTTAGAATGCAAGCTTTCGGTTGTAGCATTTCTTAGCAAATTTAAAGATAACCATAGTATTTATGAATAGCTGCAACTGCTGCCAGCTTTTCTTCTCACTTTATAGTCAATATTAGTAGTAGATGTACATTTCATTTTCTACTACAGTGATCTACACCTATCCTTTTTTGTGCTTGATCCTTCTATTCATTTGGAAGAGAGTGTCCTTCAAAAAGCAGCTTCAAAGTCTACAAAATGCCACTGGCATAGGGACAAGATTTAACAAGCTGCATCTTTAAGCATGGAATTCAAATGGACTGAAGATTTCACCTTTTTGAATGCATAAAGAGAAAGTGCAAGGGAAAATCAGCTATACGCCTTACAAAATATTATCATTCATTCAGAATAGATATTTCATCAAAATGACTGTGTTGCTTTCTATACATTTTTTATAAAAAGTATTCTTCAGGACTTTTTTTAAGCTTATAAGTAAAGTAGTTCCATGTGTACGGAGTACCACCCATAGAAAACTGTATTAAAAGAAAAGTACTAAAATTGCCATTTCAGGCACTCAGAAATGCCAAGGAAATTTGCCTGTGGCAAAAGTTATTGTGTGATGCTTCAAACACAAATTGTTGCATAACATGTATAAGCAGTATAAAATGGAATACAGTAATACAGATTTATTCCATGCTTACACAGGGGAGGATAATAAGTAGCTACACATTCATCATAATCAAATGCCCAAACACTCAAACTATTTAATAAAAAGAGTCCAAGTGACACCATTACAAATGAGTACATACTTCCTTTAGAAAACAAGCAAACTTCAAGTGTCAGTTCCAGGATAAGATGTAGGCTCTGATTCCCAAGAGGACAGTAGCACTCCCTTAAGACTAGGAAAGGACACTACCCGGCAGAAAGAACTTAAGACATAAGAAACTTATGTCTTAACTTAATAGAACTTAAGACATTCTTTTCCACAAGACTTGTCATTGACTGTGTCCCCCAGTTAGAGTGCTTGCACTCATGCATTCCATTCTGATCCAAAATACGACACAGGGCATGTAGTACCTCACTCACAGCTATGGTAAAAGTAATCTACATCTTAGAAGGTACTGCACAATTTCTTTCATGATTACTTCATCTCTCAATGACATCAAAAGTTTATTTTCATGCCAAAGTAAGAAAAACTCAACCCAAGAGTGACTGCACAGAAGGACAGAGATCTGTCATATCCAAAATCTGGTAGGTTCTCATGCATTCAAGTTCCCAGCTTTGCAGTGATTTGGACAGAATGGTGACTGATTCTGACACCAGCTCATTCATCAAAATTGTAATCAGTGATCTGAATTGGTGATTCTCAACCTTGCTGAGCTGAGAGCTCTAATGAGTAAATTGCGAAAATATGGAGCAGATTTCACTCATGACACTTGTCTCTTTTCATGTGCACTACTGCTAGAATCTGAGATGTTTAAGTTGAAAGTTATATTCATATAATGTTGGTATGTCTAGGTTACAAATTTGTACTGTAAAAACATAAGCAGGATAGAGTGGTTGCTGATCAGCATAAGTTTTTGAGAGTTCATTGCTTCCTGCAGGCAATGGCCCATATCAGCAGAGGGAATACAGAGGAGGTTGCTGTTCTAGGGTTTTAATCTTCTTAGTGACCAGGAAAAGTTATTTTTATTTCATATCTGAAACTTAAAAGATTTCATTTGTATGCTTCATGCTGTTACATTTATGATCTGATAATGAATTGCAAGACAGATTTTGAGCTGCTTGTATAGCTGATAAGCTTAAAAAAATTTCACTCAATATCACTACAAAACTGGTGATGAGGTCCCAGACAGGTCATGAGGATCAGCTGTGCTCCCTCTTCCTTACAGTATGTCAAAAGACAGCAAGTATTTTAAATCTATGTTTTATTAGAACACTGAAGTCACATATACTGCAGCTTTCCAGAAGAAACACATTACTGCTGAGTGGGGAAAATAGGAAAAAAAAACTTGAAAACAAGTTCTCTTGTGTTCTTTCAGGAGTAGTGCTTTCTGCCAGTCCTTCTTTACAAGCTCTATATTTGTAGTCACTGCACAGTGCCCCCTGTAAGGCAAGGCAAGTTGTTTTTTCTCACACCTCAGGCTTGCCTTGGGATCAGCCCTGTACAGCAAGCAAGCAACACAGCAAAGCAAAGAAAGGAATATGGTCTACCATTTTGTACAGTATGGAATGATAAACCCATATATCTAAAAATATGGCCTATATACCCTTGTCACTTCTGAAAACAATATCATCCATGACATGAAAAAGCCATTTACATAGCAATTCTACAGGAAAGGATGTAGTTGAAAGTATTATAGTGTCTGAGGCATTACTATAGTAAACCTTTTATTGTTAATATTGGTTCTGCAGGGCTAAAAATATTATCGCACTACAATGGATTCAAAACTTATGAAATCGTTTCAAATGTATATTTAAACAATATACAGAATTAGGAGGTTAAATCTTTTGGCATTTTTGCTTGGAAAGTTAATAGTTCCATTCTTTTCCCACAAGTAATTTGAAATCACCCTTATATTTTTAAATATACGCAGAGATTCACGTGATTCCCAGAGCTGAGTTTTTAATGCAAAATAAAACAAATATTCTGTAGAAAAAATTCTGCCCCTTTATCTATAGCTTATTCTCTTTCTGCTTTAACATTACTGGCAATTTTGAAATTGTAAATAGTAGCAAAGTGTTTTCATGAGAAGCTTTGGAGATAGTTATTGGAGTTACTAGTGTTTTCTACATGCTGATTCGTGTATCTTAGGGCAAGAAGTACAGCAAAGCAATAAGAGGTGAATTCTTAATGTTATTGCTTTCAATATACAGTTTTGAGTTATTTCACATATAATATATCTTCTATGCATTTACCCTGATTTAAGAAAAAAAAAGTCAGAATTTACTGTTTTAGGAACCTTAACCTAATCTCTAACAAGAGATGCCAAACCTGTTCCCCCCCCCCCCCCAAGTTTAATTTAAGTTTGGTATTTAAAATGAAAGAAATTACTTTTTGCGATCATTTTTTATCTCTCTACTTGAAAGGAAATTACGTGTGTAAAGGATATTGACCTGTTGAAGACAGACCAATTTAAATCAGTGCCACAAAACCTTAGAACAAGCAATGGTTGTGTGCCTCAAGAACATGAAACTGGGACTTTGCCAAAACCCAAAATTAGGTCTTACTGCTAAGCTTAAGTATAAAATTTCGATTGAGTTACTGAAATGGTTTAATAAGACTTGACAAGAATCAAAGAAAAGCTAGAAGAGAAAGAGCTAGCAGAAGTCATTAGATTTTATGGTTATGGTTTTAAATTATTTAGAAAGGACATAATTTTAAGAAAATTTTAAGCACATTTCCTTTTTGGTCAGCAAATTTCAAATAAGTGTTTTCAAATAGTTTATATTAATCTATAGGGAATTCACCAGTTTGGAGTAAAATTCATTATTATTGATAAGCTTACAAATGTAAAAAATATCTAACAAACTCCAAAGGTTTGGTCTTTCAAAGATGCACCCAGAAAAAGGAAAAAGTATCCTAAAACCTGTATGTTTTATCTGAACTTCCCTTCAAGTCAAAGAAGTAATTAAGGCCTGACATTCTTTAAGAAAGGAAATTGAATTTAATAGGAAGCTGGGTTGTTCAAATCCTCTGAAATAATTGAGTCCTTACCAATCTTGGTAGATTTGAAAAGAGTATTCCAGAAGGTGTTTTTCCACTCTTTCCTCCTCCTCAGTTGTTTGCAGACTTCTATTCTGCTAAACTCCCCCTCTCCCAAAATGTCAAGTGGCCATATTGCTNTTGAAATTTGAGCAAACATTCATGAAGAATTTTTACATCAGCACTCAGCTAGCTATCTTCAGCATCTTTAAGAAACCAGATTTAGCCTTATAGCTTTGTATTCCAATTTGAGTAACACCAGGAGACAAAGTAAATCTATCATCATTGTATTCAAGGACAACATCTTTTAACACAGCTCTCTAGCAAACAATCTCTGTCTAGAACAACTGTCCTAAATGTAATTTAATTAGAATTCTGCTGCACTATCACAATCTGAAAGAGGAAAAGGAAAAGAAAGGAGGTGCAAATCATCAGGAACATCAACTGTTAAAGTAATTGCTGACCAGAAACCTCCTCTCTCCCAAACATATACATATGCATAGCAAACCTACGCACTTAGTAATGCTTGAAAGAAGAAAGAAGATGATGATAATGACATGGCCTGCAGCTTTTTGTTTATGAGAACATCTATCAACTGATCTACATTAGAAATATTTCAGTTACCCATGCAGTGTGTTATTGATAAATATGTTTAAACAGCAAACAAAGCACAGTAAAGAATAGCTGTATAGCATCTGCTACTCCCCTGTAGTGCACTATGATGATGTCAAAAGCAGAAAAACCTTCAGCCTGACCACAGGATGTCTTTTCAAGCCTATTATTATTATATAATGAACATCTTTGAGTTAATTTACTGAACGATGCAAGTTACCTTTTCTGACAAGGACTTTTCAGCACAGAACTACATTCAGGCTAAACTTTTCTTGTATTTTTCCTACTTTAGCAAAATATTAATGCATAATATAAAAAGATAACCAGACCACTAGTTTAAAATTAAACATATACTTAAGTTAGAATCACAAAAGATTGCCTTGGACATAAGCTATTTAGCTCTTCTTCAGTAACACGAGTGCTTTCTAAAGCTGAGATCTTTTTGCATGTATCCACAGTGACTGAGGTACTTAGGAACTGCCCAGCTTACGAGAATACCTTGCACAGCCAGATGGTACTTCTGTCTGGGATTTCCAAATTTATGGCAAATATTGATGAAAGTGCCACAGCTGCTGCATGCTCACACAAACTGAGCCATTGCATGTTGCACATCACAATATCCCTGGAAAGAAAAGCAGATTTGCAAGTTCTGTGTAGAGAAGACTTTCAAGTGCNTTGAATTTAATAGGAAGCTGGGTTGTTCAAATCCTCTGAAATAATTGAGTCCTTACCAATCTTGGTAGATTTGAAAAGAGTATTCCAGAAGGTGTTTTTCCACTCTTTCCTCCTCCTCAGTTGTTTGCAGACTTCTATTCTGCTAAACTCCCCCTCTCCCAAAATGTCAAGTGGCCATATTGCTTTAATACTGAGATGCGGAACATCTCTAGCTATTGTTCTATTGAGCTACAAAACCTGTCCATGAAGTAATCTGGACAACAACTTTGAGCTTATGAATTCCTTGCAAACTGGTCATTTCAAGTTCATTTCTCTGCAGGCTTTCTCTGTACTTAACACAGAATTGTCCTGCCTGTATTGATTGTAGAATATATGGGTAGGTCTTAATACGTTAAGAGTATGCAGCACTCATTACTGGGCATATATTATGGGCAAAGTGATATTGTTTTGTTTTCTGGCTTGGTTGACTTAAACGTTATTTAGAAGAATAGTCAACAATAAATCATGAACCTTTTTTGTATGCACAGCAGTAGATATTCTTAAAAAGTGCAGCCATTCTACAAATGCTCATAAACAGCAGATACAAAGGGTAAGTAGATCAAAAGCCTCTGTATTTANATAATGAACATCTTTGAGTTAATTTACTGAACGATGCAAGTTACCTTTTCTGACAAGGACTTTTCAGCACAGAACTACATTCAGGCTAAACTTTTCTTGTATTTTTCCTACTTTAGCAAAATATTAATGCATAATATAAAAAGATAACCAGACCACTAGTTTAAAATTAAACATATACTTAAGTTAGAATCACAAAAGATTGCCTTGGACATAAGCTATTTAGCTCTTCTTCAGTAACACGAGTGCTTTCTAAAGCTGAGATCTTTTTGCATGTATCCACAGTGACTGAGGTACTTAGGAACTGCCCAGCTTACGAGAATACCTTGCACAGCCAGATGGTACTTCTGTCTGGGATTTCCAAATTTATGGCAAATATTGATGAAAGTGCCACAGCTGCTGCATGCTCACACAAACTGAGCCATTGCATGTTGCACATCACAATATTCCTGGAAAGAAAAGCAGATTTGCAAGTTCTGTGTAGAGAAGACTTTCAAGTGCCAAAGGTAGAAACCTGAAAAAAAAAAAAAAAAAATTACAGCATTTCTAACAAAAGCAGAGCCTATGTTAAGAACTTACAGCTTTGGAAGGGGAAACTAAGACACTTATTGCACAGGTCTAAACCTTTATGTCCAAGGCTCTCAAAAGTCTAAGTCTAGTTCCACCTAAGAGTAGAGGTGTTCAAACTGAAATTTGGCAGAGACAGCTCCTAGAAAGCCAGAAAGTGTCTAGAGACAGAACAATACATGCAGGAAATCAGCAGACAACTTCAATGAACTTTCAGTCTCCAGATTCAAAGATCAGATATTGAAGTGATACCTAACTGCCTGTGTGTACAAATAGAGGGCATAACATTCAAATTGCTTAGAAGTGATTTCAGTAAGAGCATTAAATAATTATGAGCCTATGTGGAGACACCAAGATAGAAGCAGAAAAGTTAGAAGCCATTTTACAAATGCTTTGAGAAGTCATGACCTCTCCTGGCTCAGGCAGAGTATTACAGCTTGCTCATGAAAAATAGTCGAATCTGATATTTTGCTTATTGCACCTCATACACAAAATGATCCTCAGGAAGATAAACTGAAATAACGATATGTATTAACATCCATTGCATTTTGGGTGAAGAGCTACCATAATGTTATTTGACAGCTGACCCAGTTGCCATCTTAGTAACTACTGTAGAGCTTCACAGAACAAGATAAGTGTTTCACCTGCATAACAGTGCTCCAAGATGCCACACTTTGGAAGTCCATTTCCTCAAAATGGACTGCAGAAAAAGGGGAAAGAAAGTTTTTATTTTAAATATTTCCATGATGGTCCCTTATAGCACATTACCATTACAGGATAATTACTCAAGTCATTTCAAGGATTTTTTGGAAATGTATTGATTGAAAATTGCCAAGTATATTGGTTGATGATTTGCAAATACAAGAGGAGTTTTCAAGCTATGTAATCAGTATTTACTCTCCTTCTTGTATACAAACATAGTAAACACATGCACACATTTTTTGCTAGAAGTTTGTTACTGCACTGACTTTACACTTACTGCATAAGCCTGCCACTAGTGATGTTAATTTCCTGGACGTGAGATCTCCCTTTTCCGCCAGCATTGGCACAGTTGTTCAAAATACACTGAAGTTAAATGACTTTATGAACTCTTGGCATCTCAGTTTTTTTATCTGGAAACAGCAAAGACAGCAAACACTTCTCAAAGTGATGATTAGTCTAGAGTGGACTGTAGAAGCAGCAAGCAGCTGGGTCCACATGGTGCACAGTACACTCAGCAACACAGAGAAGTTCTGCCAGGCAACCTTCGAGAACAAAAAGGGGCAAAACAGCCTCCAGCAGTATGGAAGGGAATACCAAAACCTCACTTTGAAGTTGGAGGTTTCCATGTTTAGCACTACAGAAAAAAATAAAGCATGAAATATATTCTAGTTTAAAATCTGTAAAGAGAAAGACACCTGTTGACATTTACTTTGATGACTCTTGTTTCTTTCTGGTGACGTCTTCAAACCAACAGATACCTCTTTAGAAAGCCAACCATTCCATTAGGCTCCAAAGTTCAGGCCAGTTCACAAAAAGTGAAAAATTCTAATGAAAGTTATTTTCCTCTTGACCCTTTAACTAGATTTGTAGAGTATTTAAGAGAAAATGTAAAGGAATTAATAGTTTGCTCAGAATCCACTTTGTGCTCTTGAAAAGCTTCTTCCCACAGGATGCAAAAATTAATTGATGAGAAACCAGAAAAAAACCCAAAAAAGATCTTGCCAGCTGTGGCCAGTGGAACAACATATAAAAAGAAAATAAATATGAAACATTCAGTCAACTCTAACAGAACGATTTTTTTAGTTTTCCATTTTGCCATTTAAAAATTTCCAAGTTCTGTTTGCTTTGAGATTTTTTTTTTTTTTTGAGAATGCTTCTTGAGAATTAGAACCTCCATAATCTTCATAGCTCTTCTTCTAACCCTGTATGATTTTAGCATGTTTAAAACTTAAAGCTGTTATATATGACAGCCAGCTACAGAAACTACACTATGTACTTACAGAGGAACACCATGAGTTCACATTTTACCCAGGTCTTTTGATATCGATTCTCTCTGCAATCCAACTGTACATAGAAATGGAGAAGGGGAGGGGATAAGCAATTAATTCAGGTCCCTTCTTCCCAAAGGGATAACATTACATATGCCAACACAACCACCTTTTATCTATTTTCTTTCAAAAATAGAACAACACTGAAGCTCAGAAAAATCCTACTGAAACCTCCTTTATGAATTTAGCATTTACTTAGATTTGGCCTCAGGATTTTTAAACTCATATACCACTGAGCTGTTCCCCTAATGTTCTTCGTCTCGTAATTTTCAAAAAAATCTTTCATTCTGCAGACTTACTTATTTTAATACCTTTACCTTCACTGATAGCTTAAGATTGTTTCTCTTCTTTCTTCCCCACTCACAGCTATGATACAACCTCTTTTTCCCTGTAACATTTATACAAAACTTCTGGCTTTACTCCACATCTCCTTCTGAACAATTATTACTCCTGTGAATCAGTATGAAATGAAGGATGGAAGTATTACGATCACTTTGCAACCGTCTCTGGGTGTCTAGGGGAGGAAAAATGTGATCCTGAAAACTTTCCTCAGGTGCTATCAAACAAAACTGCAGACTAAGAGACAAAAAAAAAATTATCATAGGTTTTGAAGCGTGGGACCCTATCCAGCATGAGTGTTTTTTAAACGTATTATCATCACATCGGTTCTTTAACACAGTAGAATCCCCCACAGGTTCATTTGCTCCCACACCCATTTTAAGAGGACCCTGTACATTTTTTGTATGGACCCTGAACAGAAATTGCTTTATAAAAAAGACACTGTACACATCAGCCTTCATTTGCGCTTACTATATAATGAATATTGGAGGCAACTGAGAATTTAATTCCACCACTTTATATTTTGCTCTTAATCAATAATTTTCTCAATCTTAGAAATGCCCATCTAGGTTGAGTCAGACCTTCCTAGTTTAGGCAAGACACCCATATAGAGTAGAATTTAATTTAGTCCTGTTCATATTATGTAAATACAAAGACTACGAAAAATTCTTCATGGAGTAACACTATTACCATTTACATGTACACACTCCAATTTTAGGGATGTCAGCTAAATACTAAATTCAAAGCCTACTGCTCTCCTGGTTCCTCCTCTTTGTTCTTCTGCTGGCAGGCATGAAATTTGAACCTGTCATTTCTTACAGTGCTCTAACTTTTCCAGAACTTCATAGAGTTTATTGATACTTTATGTGTCCGTCTGTTGACTGTATTGTAACAGAATTTAGCTGAATGCTCATTTAGACTTAGACAGTGTTCATCTTATTGTCTCTTTGAAAAAACTTCTCTAGTTCTTCCTGTTGTCTGTGTTTTTCCAGTGCACTTGAAAACAGAAATACCTAATAAAAAGGTTTGTGTCACATTAACTGAAATGATAGTATAATGCAAATGATAGTATAATGTAGTGTAGACACCTACACTAACTCACTCAGCACCTGATGTACTATTGAATTTCCATTCTTGAGTTTTTAGTAGTTAAACTCCATGAAACAAAAAAGCACAAGGACCCTACAAAATACCTTTCAAAGGGATAGAGAGATAAAAGGGTGTGGTTGTTTGTTGTTTCTTAAACAGTCAAAAGAGTAAGTAAATAAAACTCACAAGAAGGCACAATACTTCAATTACTTTCAAGACTGCAGAGAAAAAGAATTTGGGATAAAGATAATCCCAGTTTGAATACTATGTCTAGTCATGTTCAAGCTTTGATATGGATTACACTGTATTGCCAAAGTTACCAAATTTTCCCAAATGGAGCAGGTGACAAACCTGAACACCATATCTTCTATGGAGAATATACAGATTCATGCCATTTGTAGATCTGCTGATAATTGATTCTTCCATCTACAAAACAAAACAAATTTATCTTTATTAAATACACTTCACCTGTACAAAAAAGGTACTTCAAAATACATTTTAAAATTAGTAATTGGGCCTTCTCCACTTGGGAACGATATATCAAAATAGTTTAAGTAGTTTTAACCACCTGTTAAGTTTGGTTTAATACATAACATATTCTAGTTCAAACTGTCTTCTCTAGGACCAGAAAGATGAAAAAATACTCTGACAGCTTTCCTAAGAGTCTCTAGTTTAGCAGCTTAGGCAAGTTTCTGCACTAAAACAGTTTTGTTATTTCTAGGCTAAAATATTACTGTTGAAAACTGCTGCACTATCCTGTGTGGAGGTATTGCTTCAACTGGGTCTAGATTAGGGATATCTGCTCTATACTGGATGCCACATCATAGATGATTTCTTAATGACGTTGACAAAACTGGGTGGAAGGTAAGGTTTTAAGGAATTTTTATCCATATGGATCAGGTTTAGTTTATAATGAATCAAAATAGTAATTTTTAAATCCAACTTAAGGATACTCCTAAGAGTTTCCAGCCACTGAAATGAGCTGGTTTAAATTTGCACTTTAAATCTTTAAGCTATATGGAGAAATTCAGATGTGCAGCAAACTCTATAAGGGAGGCTTCTAGTATTTCTGCATATTAAAGAGCATACATCAATTGTATGCAAATATAAATTCTGGTGTTACAGATGTCAAAATTAAGTCTTCAGTATTTTAACATCCATGGTTGTCTTCTGTCATCTTACAAATTCAACTCCAAATTTTGTCTTTAAAAAAAAAAGTATTTGTTGCTCAATTTTACTTCAAAATCTAAACCATCAATTTAATACTTCTCTAACTGATACAGAGGTCATGGGAAAAATCTGTCAAAAGCATATTGATACCAAAATGGAATCAGCTCACACAGGGTTTAGATTCCAGTCTGCCTTCTTGCAGTTCTTAAGGCAGCTCAGGAGTGTGAAACACATAACCTGCTTGACAGCGGAATATTTTTTCCATAGCCTGTCAGTGGATATGAATCTGATATGGTACCTTTTGATCACAATAGTTTATGAAGAGGAAAGTACACAGACAGACTCAGAACCCTGTCATATACAGTAGTCTTGTCTTACACTTATTCTGCTCTCTTTGGTCTGTATGACACTGCTTTCAGGGAGGATTGAACTGTATGAAACAAAATGAAGAATTACAAAGCACAGACTTTACTCAGAGGGAAATGCAAAATGTTTAGAAGCAGCTGTAAATGAGAATCAGTTCAAAATATTATTGGTTCCTCACTCTAAGTGTAATTTTCTTGCTATTTAAAAAAGACATTCATATATGCTGATTATTAATTTTGAACAGTTAAAAGGCCCTGTATCTGCATTTCTGGAATGGTAGTCAGTGAGCAGAGAGAACAGAAATCCATTAGTTTAATATTGCTAATGTTGTCCTCCCCACCCCTTACACTGCAAAGTAACAATCTTCTAATTATTCCTGCTATTTCAACAGATTACTCTGATCTTTCAAATTATTTTGTGGCATCTCAGAAACAAAAAGTTACCAGGACAGCAACAGATATATTCCTAAACTTTGTTATTACTGATATAAATATTTTCTGATATTATAAAGGCTTACAGAATTGAAAGGATGAAACTGGGATCGTTCTGTAGTGCAGAAGTCTTGCTTTTGAAAGTTAAAATGTGAGAAGATATTGAACTATAAAATGATTTTTTGCTAATGCTTGGATTTTGTTGCTACAGCTAATACTTTTTCAGGTATTTAATAAACTTGGAAACACTCTCAATAAATCAGAAACTTGATCATTAAAGGCAATGTTTGTATCTGGCTCTGCCATAGAGTTTCTAATAACAAAGCACAAATTCATAACTTTGGACTTATCCAAATAGCACCATTGAAGACATTGAAAGAAGGGAATCCTAATCCCCCATGAATGGATTGGCCTCTGAACAATGACTGCTTAAGCAACTGTTTGGGTATTATAGTACTGGCTGCCCACATCTTGTTCATGTTCCCTTTGACAAACCTTGACAGACAGCTGTAGTTTGAACCTCCTTGAAACTGGAAGGATAACAGTGCAAAAGGAGAAGGGAAAACAACCAAACTTATTTTTATACTTGTCAGCCTTCTACGATACTGCCAGAAAATCTGAGAATGTTTACTCCTCTAAGAATAAAACCTAAATACTGTGAGCATATGTCGTGTCCCAGCCGGAACCAGGACAGCATAGTACATTGATCTTTTTACTGTAAAAGAAAGGAGAGAAGAAGCAAACAACAGACTAACTTTATATTTAGGAAGTTCAGAAAAGACAGGGAAGGTAAAAGAAATTTGCAATAAGTATGATGCCATTAATGTTAACCACAAAAGTCAGACAAGAAAACTTTTTTTTACATACTTAGCTTCATTTTTTGCATATTAGAATAATTTTAAGACATTATTGGTCCATATTATCATAATATTCCTCTCTTGTACAGCTTTTACAAGCAGTAGATAAATATCCAAACACTTTCAATTTTATACTAATCTTGTGTTCCTTGTTAACATCCTTATCACTTTAGCAATTTTTTACTGCAGTTGTCCACAGTGACCAGCTGGATAAGTCAGATTTTTGTTTGGGGCAAGTGGGAGTGAAAGAGCGTTTAGTTGTTTCTGAGGAAAAAGGGGGGAAAAATGCATATTTGTATGAATAGTGGGAGGTGGAGGTGGGAATATTGGAACAAAAACTTGAACTATACAAGGGATGCCAAATCCTTTGCAGACAAAGATAAGCTTCTTGCCAACTCTGAAAAAAATTGTTCAATATAAACCTCTGAAATACGTGGTATGATCTTCTCAGCAGAATATCACAGATACTAGGTGCTTAGCTCTAAACATCTCAGAAGGTGCCATGTGCACAGAGCATACTCTGTCCCTTTGCAGCTCCTGTCTGCAACTGTACAGGATACAGAGCATCCCCACAGATTAAAATGTGCGTTCTTTCTCCAGCACAACATGACACCTTTGAAACTCCAGACAGAATTTACCTGGAAAGGCTATTCCAAATGCTTTCAACCCAGGCCCATAACCAAGAACTGAGATAGGCAGCCCAAATGACATGGTTAAGATCAAGATTGTTAAAAGAGAAACATGAAAAGATAATGGCAATTGGGAACTCCTATGTGTGAGAAAGGAGACAGGAATGAGGAACAAATGAGCACTGGGGAGACAAGAAGTCAAAGGGCAATGAGCAGAAGGTTTGTCCACAACAGAGCATACGTTCATGCAGAGGTTGAGTCCAGAAACTCAACACTTGAAACCTTAGCGTACTTCTGCAGTCATCAAATATCTGTGAAATCTGTTGGAGAAGTATGTTATCACTTCTTCTGTGATCCTGCTCAGGCATTAAGTCTCTGACCTGCTACAATGGATGACAAAAGAATGGAGTCCGAATTACAGGTTTTATATTTTGGTTACAGAAATCGACCTTTAAAATCCATCTGTAAAACAAACTAATTGCAAATATTGCTAATTGATTACAAGAACCTCACAAATGCCTTCAGCATACTCCTACAGAATAACTGCTGTGTGCCAGCACAGACAACAGGCATGCCCTTTCTCTTGATTTTTGCCTACTGGATCTAAAACTCTACAGACTCTGGGTCTTTTGGTACTTGAGAGGTCCTTCAATAACTTTTGAAAAGACTGGTAAGTGCTACCATGACTGACAGCTAGTTGCTCTCCAGAGGTAAATTGGGAAGGGTGGAATGAAAAGCAGAAAAAAATAGAGAAAACTCACCACAAAAGCAACCTGTAACAATTCAAGATTGAAAGTACTTGAAATAAATTAGCCATGGGCTAGGCCAGTGTGACTGAGTAAAGAGCTGCGCACCAGGTTACCCTCAGTGTTAAAATGGTTGCAATCAAGGGAACAGCAAGTTTTGAACATCCTGGTCAGGACAGCCAAGACCCAGTTCTGGGACAGTAGCAGGCCAAATGCAAGCTGAGGTGAGGCTGAAAGGTTACATGTTGACCAAAAAATTAGGCACATAATTACATAAGAATTAGATACAGATCTCTCTCTCTCTCTCTCTCTCTCTCTCTCTCTCACTTTAATTATGTATGTACCCTGTTCCACCTAGAGACCATCGACAGGATGACAATCTCCTTGGTTTCTTCATTAGTATACAACATTAGCAGAAATCTATGTAACAGGTGTAGAGGCTCTAAGCAACTGGATGAATTATAGCTAGTGTCATAGTAAGGCAATACATCCTTGGAAAGTATATACCTAAATAAGTGGATGAATACTGAGACTGAGAAGTCAAATACTCAAAGCTTAGGATACACTTACTCTTGAACTATACAAGGGATGCCAAATCCTTTGCAGACAAAGATAAGCTTCTTGCCAACTCTGAAAAAAATTGTTCAATATAAACCTCTGAAATCATTTAACATCAAAGAACAGGTGAGAATACCTTAAGGCCCTTCTTTCTGTGGAAACCATCCTCTGGCCCAGAGCAATCTTCCTAGATATAGCAAAATGGTCAGGCTTGGCAGACCCTTTCTCACATCAGGTTTTTTTTTTTTCATGTAAAGCTCCTTAGAAGCTAAACATGACAGATCTTGAAAGTTTGTAAATCAATATTTCTCATGACATCTAATTTGCGAAGTTACACTACTATGTTTTATGTGGTCTGTATGTGCAGGAAAACAGCCTCAGGCCAGATGAAAGGATGAGTCTAATTAAGGTACAAAATGAAATTATAATTAAGAGTTCTTGAGGAGTAGAGGAGAGGAAAAAGGAAATAACAGAATCCTCTGCACTGCCATGTGTTGCATCACTGCCCACCATGTACAGAATTGTGGACTTCCAGAGAGCCTGTAGGGCAACTCACCATTGTGCTGCTGAAGCCTTGTCATACATAAGCATGACATGCTTCCCAAATAAGAGGTAGCTTTTGTCGTTAGTAAGAGTCCTGTTGGCTAGCAGAAAGGTAATAAGAAAGGAGACCAAAACTTCAACTCTTCAGAAGCTGCTGGCACGCCATTGTCAAGGTACAGCATATTTAAAATGATTTAAGGTCATTGGTCTGGATAAAAGAACGTGAAAAGGATCATAACTTTGAAGCCTAGTGATTACAGCACTCATGAGAAAGTGTTCACATCTTGCTTGACTGACTACTTAGTATATTAGCGAAGGACTGTGTAATGTATAATAACTGAAAATTTATTGGAGCAAAGACGGCAGCTCAGCTCCCTGATGAATATCCTATCACAAGACTAGATAGTCAAGATCACTTACATCTCTCTGACCCTCTCAGTCCATTGAATCATTAATTATTCTCTCCAAAGTCAAATAGCTTCAAGTATCCTCCTCCCATCACAGCGTATGGTCTGAACACAGCTTTTGTTGTAATGCATCTTGAATTCCTTTTTGGTATAACACAAATCTATTGTGTGGAGGGTTATTAATCCATGACAGCCTAAATTCTGGAGTGTAGCATACTTCACAGGAAATTTGGAGCTGGGGTTGGGAGGTTGACTCCTCGGAGCTGAAGTGTGAATTAAGGTCAACATTTAAGGGTACACATGGTGTGGGTGTCCAGGGTTAGACAGTGGTGAAGATGTAGTTTTGAATATAAAAATGGATATTCCTAAATACCTGGTGCTAGAGTAAAAGGTACTAGGCTGGGCTTCAAACCTGAGGATTTTTTTTAATGGTCTCATTTCTTGGTCCTCAAAACAGAAAAAAACCCTTTTCCTACCATGAGAATATGTAAAAACTTGCTGCTAACATCAGTGGTGGCTGGTTTGGATCCCATTTTAATCTTGTTGAAACTAATAACAAAATTTCACTGAGTTATGTAACATAGGATGGATACAAAGGGAGCGCATCCTTGCAGACACACTAAGTAGTTCATCTACACCGATGCTCAGCGTTGACCCATGGTGTATGTCCTGCTAAGGAGTCATTGCTAGCTTATTGAGGTGCCAGTTAAAGGTGTCTAACATTACCCTTTTCATTCTTATTATTATTGCCATTATTATTAATATTTTATATCAGCTTTTAATACTAATTCAAGAAATGCCTAGCATTATCTAGAAAGAAAATTATAGTGTTTGAATTGTATAAGGGACTAGGTTTCATGGATTAGGACAAGACTGACTGATAAAAAATGAATTTGTATACATGGTTAGCTTCTACCTGGACTGAAGGAAAGCTCTTTTCTTTTGACAACTGGTGTCAGTGTTAGTTTGCACAAAGCTTTTTGGCCTCTAGCAGCCAAAATGTCGTTTTCCTCTTGTGCCAGACCCCTGTGATTGCAAGTGTGCAACTGTCACTGTGAGAAGCACAGAGAACAGAGAGTCACACTTGCTTTCTGAGTTCTGAGTTGGCAACTAACTTTGTTTGGCTCGTGAGCATGTTCCTGACAGCCTGTGAGAGCCAGCTCCAAGCTGAGATGGCACCTGCAGTGCGCAGAGAGCCAACTGCTATTAAGAAACGATCGAAGGTATGCTCTACAATTTTAAATATACTTTGGCTAATTGGAGGTTTTTTCCTCCATTAAGCACTCACAGAAAAGATGCCTTCTTTAATATGTGGCATAGGTTATAAGGGGCTCAAAAAACATTTGCTTAACTTGGCCCTGGTGATGACAGCAAATCAAACACTTTATGATGCATACGAAGATGAACAAAAAGCTAGGAAACTGAGAAGATTAGGTTACTCAAATTTGGAGTTATTGTGAGAAAAAGACTCAGGCTGATAGACAGTTCTACTAGGCAGCTCATCTTAGGATCTTTCTTTGCTTTCTGCCACACTCGCTTTCCCTAGGAATTTTACTTTTTTAAAGCAATTGTCACATATGCCTCTTTCTCTTGTTATGATGGCATACTATAAACACAAATATTTCACAAATTGCAAAGTTACCAGTTCCCTTTGTAACCATTTTTACTTAAAGGCAGAAAATAAACAGGAAGTAATAATAATTGTTTGGATGAAATAATACCTAATCTTCCATAATAACTAGCCAAGTTAATTTCCTATAGTTACAAAGCAACGTTTTGTAAGTCACTTCTTGGATTCTCTGAATGAAAATCTTTCACCCATGTGTCCTTGGTTTCTGAAGTCCAGGACTGGGTCCAGGCTGATTACAAACTTGGGCTCCCATCCCATGGAGCACTTAATTGCCTGCTTAACTTGGAGACATGAATAATCTCATCTGAGAGGTATACAAAATCAGGGATTAGGGCAAGATGAAACAAACTAAATTCATGCCATATACAGACACATCACAATCTGGGCTAAAGCCATAAAGAATTGTCTGTCTCTAATTCTTTACTACCTAAATAGGTGTCTGTCACCTGCACTCTTAAATTTAAGTTTCCGACACAAAGGACCAAGTAATGGGAAATATGTGTAGAGTTTTCTGGCACAGGTGCCAAAATCTAATACAATTCCAACTCAGATTTGCAGCTTTTAAGCACTAATCCTGTTTTAGCTTGTCTCACCATGAAAAGAAGTGGCTGAAATACTCTGGCTCAATTTCTCCTTTACCACTCTTGTGACTGCACAATCGCAGGATGTCCCTTATAGCGCTCTGTCTCTGACGTCGTTACTATGTAGTTTATTCCTTCCCTCATTTTCTTCTCAAAGAAAAAATGATGAATAAAGGCAGTCCTTCCCTTTGGTAGGTTTTGGATGACTGATTCTATTCTTAGGGGTAAAACATGTTTCTCTCGTTTAAGAAGGCAGAAATAGACTTGGAACATGTGAGAGCTTTGTAGGGATCACCACAGCTTTGTGGCAGTTTTTAATGCTTGAGGGCAGATTCATTTAACATTTTTGGACAGTCCATCTGTGAACCTTACTCTGATGACAGAAATCTCTATTGCATCATGTGGCGGCAGCACTGGGGCTTGAATCCCAGAGCTCTTAGATGTTCTGGGCTCAGCCCAGAACTTGTTAGGTAAAAAATCTTGTTTATGGACAAGGTTACCCACAGAAAAATATCAATAATAGTAATAATACAATCAAAAAGGTAACACACACACTTTCTTAGTTTCTATCCCCTTTCTTGGGGTTATACTCACCCTCCCATTCTTTCTATGGGAGCACACAGTTGGAGATGTTAACAACGTAAGTCATCAGCATCTGGAGTCCTTTATTGGGAGGAATATGATGTTGACGCTGCTGGTATCTTCTTCCACCCTTGAGATCCACCTGAGGTAATTTTTACATTTGCTAACATGCTTTTACACCTTTCTCTTTATTCATTGCTCTGCAGCTCCATGTTGCATCCAAATTTACTATATATGATCTATGGCTTTTATGCATGCTAGGTTCTACTTCTTTGTTCTCTTTTGTACCCGCGCAACTGGTTTTGCCCAGCTCCAGCTCTGCATTCTTTAGCTGACCACTGGCAAGCTGTTTATAGCCATGGGGTCTCCACTGCCAAGCCTATGCCTCATCTCTTCTCATCCCATGCCTGTACTGCTCTGTGCCACATCCTGTGTCTCCACTTCTCAGTGGAGAGCTGCTATTGTACCAGGCCTGTACTTCTCTACACTACCTCATTATGTTAGAGTTGCAAGTATCTCCTTCTACATAGAACAACTGCTTCTTTCTGCTATCTGTATAAAAAGGTGGTCATACCACACAAGACAAGCAAAAGCAAAACAGATACCCGGTCAATTAGAGAAATTGCTGTCACAGCTAAACCAAGTAAAATCAAGTTGCGGGCAGGTCAAGAAAAGTTCAGGCAGAACAAGTCTGACAAACGTCAGTCCTGAGGCCTTACAAATTTAGTGCAAAGCTTGTAGCCTGTTATGGTCAATAGCAGGACTGTATTATAGGGCTATGTGATTACAAGCTTCTCTCCATTATTGTGTAATACAGCCATGAAAAAAATACCTGGAGTCCATAACATAACACTTCATCAGTCTCAGTCCAAAGTCCCTGTGACTTTACCTCTCAGTGAAGTATGCATAATTTGTGCCAAGTTTGATGATAACAGAAAATGCATTTTTAAAGCAGAAGCTTGTAAAGATTTTAGTGACAATCACATAAAAATTCATCTAGAATAATATATTTAAAAGGAATATCTAATTATCGTGTGTTCTGAATATGGCACTACACCTTCAGAGCATGCACAGAGAGTGTCTGTCACTTTACATCAGAAAAGTATGTGATCTGCCAGTTTATCCTCTATCATTTATTTAGTGAATTAGGAACAGTATTTGTGTGTTTCCATTACACAGGTAATAAATTTCCTGTCCCATGATAGTTTTTGACATTCCAATTTTTTTTTTCCAAATCATAGTTGAATAGAAAAAAAATTTAAAGGCATGTTCAACATCCAACAGATGTCAGATATTTTGGGGGATAATTACATTATTTACCTTTGATCATAGAATCATAGAATGGTTTGGGTTGGAAGGGACCTTAAAGATCTAGTTCCAACCACCGTGCCACAGGGAGGAACACCTTCCACTAAATCAGGTTGCTCAAAGCACTATACAACCTGGCCTTCAACAATTCCAGGCAAGGGGCATCCACAACTTCTCTGGGCAACCTCTTCCAGTGCCTCACCACATTCATAGTGAAGAATTTCTTCTTTATATCTAACCTAAATCTACCCTCTTTCAGTTTAAAGCCATTACTCCTTGTCCTATCACTACATGCCCTTGGAAAAAGTCCTTCTCCAGCTTTCTTGTACTTTCAGGTACTGGAAGGCTGCTATAAGGTCTCCCCGAAGCCTTCTCTTCTCCAGACTGAACAAGCCCAACTTTCTCAGCCTGTCTTCATAGGAGAGGTGCTCCAGCCCACTGGCCATCTTTGTGGCCCTCCTCTGGACCCGCTCAAGTAGGTCTATGTCTTTCTAAAGCTGGGGGCCCCAGAGCTGAACACAATACACCAGGTGGGGTCTCATGAGAGTGGAGTAGAGGGGGAGAATCGCCTCCCTTGACCTGCTGGTCACACTTCTTTTGATGCAGCCCAGGATGCGATTGGCTTTCTGGGCTGTGAGTGCACATTGATGGCTCATATTCCGTTTTTCATCCACCAATATTCCCAAGTCCTTCTCCTCAGGGTTGCTCTAAATCCACTCATCACCCAGCCAATCCATGTTTGGGATTGCCCCGACCCAGGTGCAGGACCTTACACTTGGCCTTGTTGAACTTCTTGAGGTTCGCACGGGCCCACCTCTCAAGCCTGTCAAGGTCCCTCTGGATGGCATCTCATTCCTCTAGAGTATCAACCACACCACTCAGCTTGGTGTCATCGCCAAATTTGCTGTGGGTGCACTGAATCCCACTGTCCATGTCCCTGACAAAGATGTTAATACTGGTCCCAATACAGGCCCCTGAGGGCACCACTTGTCACTGGTCTTCACTTGGACATTGAGCTATTGACCACAACTCTTTCAATGCAACCATCCAGCCAATTCCTTATCCACCGAGTGGTCCACCCATCAAATCCATGTCTCTGCATTTTAGAGACAAAGATGTTGTGTAGTACAGTATCAAATGCTTTGCATGAGTCCAGGTAGATGATGTCAGGTGCTCTTCCCTTATCCACAAATGCTGGAACCCCATTGAGGAAGGCCACCAAATTTATCAGGCACAATTTGCCCTTAGTGAAGCCATGTTGTCTGTCACCAATCACCTCTCTGTTTTCCATGTGCATTATCATAGTTTCCAGGAGGATCTGCTCCAAGATCTTGCCAGTCACAGATGTGAGACTGATCAGCCTGATAATCTAAAAATACTTGATCTCATTTTACTTTCTAAGATCTTTTATTTTTATCTGGTTTTGGTTTTGAAATTAAAGATTAATTTGACTTGAATGGAATATCAAAATCATCTAAAAGTGGGATGTTTCCAAACTTAAATAAAAGAAACATGTGAAGTAAGGAGGTAAATCAAAACCAACTAGGTTTTACAGCCAGTTGCTTTTAATGATTCAAAGAATTTCTGATAAGGTTAGTTTAATTGCAAACACTTAATAATAAACAGTGTTCATAATCAGAATGTCTGCTTATCTTTTGAGTCTTTGAAAATCATCTGTTCTGATGCACCCCAGAAGCTCACCAACTGGAATTAACAGCAATAGGTGTTTTTTCAAGACAGATACTACCTGATCCAATGTCAGTCCCTTTTACAGAAGATACCTACTAAGGTAAAATAAACATATACAGTAAGTTGCAGTCAACTGTAAGTATAATATTCTGCACCATGTAAGTAGCATTGATTTCATTACAGATACTCAAGTGTAGGAATGGAAAAATGCAACAGCCCAATGCTTTTAATTGAATAAGTTTGAAATTAAATTGAATAATTTCTTCAGTACCTGGACTCCTCACAAAATGAGTGTCTAACTCTTCAGGATGTGTAAGCCATTTCAGTTCAGTGGATATTAATTATTCTCTTCCCATTTTAGACCAGTTTAGGACAATCCATTGGACCAAATGTAAAAGAAATGACAAAGTTTTGTCTTAGGAAGGACAAAGTGATAAAATAAAATGGCAGCTAGGATGAGAAGTGGCAATAAAGGGATAATTGTTCTTAGTTAGACTTTTAATACTATTAGCTCTTAAAGCTTTTTTTTTTCTTTGGATGAAATTTCAAAGAAAATCTCTAACTGCTTGTCTTAAACCAAGTTCTGACTAATGTATTATACAGTGCAATAATGCAAGAACAAGCAATTTGATAGCATGCAAAGTAGTTGAAGCTTTCATTAATTCTTATCGTTTGACACTACTATTTCATGCAAAAGAGCCTTTTACTAAACAGTACTTGCTAAGAAATTTCCACAAACTTTTAAGCTCTTATTTTAAAAGACAATGTGTTTCTTTTCATATATGTTATCGTAAAGTATAACAAAAAGGTTTAAAATAAATCACTTTGTCAATTGGTTGCACTTACTGGATTTCATAAGCTCAGTGTAATGTTAATATTTTCACCAACTAGAACTATTGGAGTTTTATGTTTGTATCAACTTTGTTATTAAGGCAGGTCATTAGAAACACAAAGGGAAATTGCTCCTCTTGAATAAGTGTACAGCAGGAGGATTTTGTAAAGGAGGATTACAAAGAGAAAGTAAAAGGAGGTAAATTATTAAGAGCTAAAAGCAAGTGATCCTGATTAAAATTTCTGTTCTAAAATGGAGGATTTAGTTATTAAGATTACATCCATATTTTCATCCAGAACGAGAAGAAGGATGTATCATTTAGATATTACCCATTTAGATTTTTTTTTTTAAAGAGTCTTACCCTCTTTCTTTTTCTCATCCAATGAATACTCTCTTTTTACTCTTTGAAAAGTCATGTGCAAGAGTCATTATGCCAAAGATTTGGGTAGTTTTCCCTTTTTTTCATGGCACATAATGAACCATACTCCCCGAAAGAATACATCAGTTTTGACCTATACTGTCAATGCATCCTGGCTAGTGTGGACACAGATTCACAGTCCCAATTCATCAGAATACCTATACTCATGTCAAAATTCATGCATTTTCCTAAGCTGATCATTCATTGTTGCCAGGATTGTTCTACCATACAGTCACAAATTTCTTCAAAGACCTAGGAGAGATACAATATCCTTCTGGTTGATAAGAGGGATGAATAGAAGAAAGAAAGTAATCTCCCAGAACACCACCAACTCTACATCTTGTTCTGCAAGTTGATGTTGTGGTGATAGAGCCATTGGGAAGCACCTTTTCACCTTAAGAGTCTAGAATCGGGGGGAGGGCAAGGCAATTTTATATAACTATATATACATGTGCCCCGGTGTCTGTTAAATGCTGACTGAAAAAACTTGATATTAGGCCTGGTGTTAATCCTAGAGATGAGATACCTGCATGTACTGAGAGGAATGTTCATCTTCATTATTTCTTCATCTATATTTGTTTTTCCTGCAATTTGTTCTTAATGTTACAGTGGATTTTCTCCATTGTTTCCTTTCTGGGAAGTTTGTCTTTTTATCACTTGATGGTACCTAGGCCTGGTAGCTGCTCATTTTATTTTATGTCTCTTCTGTGGCTCTTTATGTCTACATTTTGAGAAAAGAAAAAAGACCTAAAACCCTGAGCCAAGGAACAGATTGACAGGCACTGCTGTTGTCAGCCATTTTCAAACAGCACGGCAGGACAGCATTATTAGACTCAGGTCGATGGAAGTGATTGTGCCTTACCATCAGTCATTTCTTGACCTCTCCATTTTTTTCTTGTCTTTACTTTTATCAAAGACTGGTGGACGATTGCAGCTCTATGATCTTCTCACAGTATGCTCTTGCAAAATAGCTTGACATGTGTTCACTCTTCTGCTACTTCCTTCTCCTTTTGTTATGTAGTCTGCAGGGTTTTGTCTTGTCTCTTTTATTTTTCCTGCTTTTTTGGGTTCTAATTTTATGTAATTTTTTTTCTTGCTCCACTTCCAAATGTGAGAATCAGGTTGCCCTTGTTAGTACAACAGGACATAAGTCCTCAAGATACAACTTAATAAAAAAAGTAAAAAGTGAAAAAAAAAAAAAGCAAACAAACAACCCTCCCGTATTTCCCCCCAAACAACCCTCCCCTACACCCCCACATCCCAGACTCACCTTGCATATCTTACATATTGCATACTTATGTGGAAGAAAGTCTGAACAATGAAAATGCGGGCCCATTGCTGAGTATTGTGGGTGACTTGGTGACAGCAGACACAGACAAGACTGAGGTGCCAGGTGTCTTCTTTGCATCCTCACCAACAAGGTCTCTCATGTCTCTGTGCTTTAAGAGGCTGGATTCAGGGAGGAAAAGAACTACCAGTAGTGGGTGAAGATCGAGTCAGGGATTAACTGCAAGGATTTGACCCACACAAGTCCTTGGGACTGAACGGGCTTCATCTAAGGTGCTGAGAGAGATGGCCAACATCCTTCCAAAGCTGTTTTCTATCATCTTTGAAAGGTTGTGGAGATCAGGTGAGGCCACCAACAACTGGAGGAAGGTAACTGTCACACCCATCTTCAAAAAAGGCAAAACAATCAACCCATGGAGCTACAGGCTGGTTGTCTGACTTCAGTGTCTGGAGCGAGTCCTCATGGAGACCATGAGAAGATGATTGGAAACAGACACCATGGATTTATTGAAAAGTAAATCATGCCTGACTAACCTGATTGCCTTCTGTAATCAAATGATGAAATTTGTGGGTAAGAGAAAATGGTGGCTGTCTTTTATTTGGACTTTAGCAAGGCTTTTGACATTATCTGTCACTATATTCTTGTATCTGAGTTAGGATGATATGGACAGGGAAAAAAAATAGGTGGGTGATCAGGCTTACAGGCTCAGAGGGCTGTACTTAGTAGGCTGTAGTCTAACTGGAGTCTGGTGTCAAGCAGAGTACCAGATAAGTCTGTCCTGGGACCAGTCCTGTTTAACATATTTTTCAGTGGACTGAAGGAGGTGATGGAGAGCACTCTTTTTGAGTTTGCAGATGACACCAAAATGGCAGGGGGACCAGGTAGTACTCTCAAGAGCAGTGCTGCTGTTCAGAGACACCTAGACAGGCTGGAGGAATGGACCAGCAGGAACCTCATGAAGTTCAACAAGAGCAAAGCAAAGTGTTGCCCCTGGGCAGGAAGCACCAGTGCAAGCCATACAAAGCAGTGTCTTTTCATTACCCAGTGCCTATCGTGGGGGAAGGCTCTGGTTTCTGACTGAACTAACATACCTAACATTAGTATACCACTTATTAGTCACACTAACAGAAGGTAAGTGTGTGCCAGTTTCCATAATATAGTGTCAACCTACCTAAAATCAAATTTGATCTCAAACATAGCAGCTCCTCTTCTGCTGTTAAAAAATATGGCCTAATAGATACATATAAATAGGGTGAAATGGAAGGTATTTAAAAAATAATACTAAAAGATTTCTTATATGTAAAATACAGAAATAAACAATATATATTGTTACATAAGCTTTAAATATTTAGAAATTCATTTTCTGGGATTTTTTTCTTTTTTTTTTAAATCTTCTTCCCTCATTCAGAAAAATCCTGGTAATAATATGGTCTTAGGAAGTTTTGTTAAACTTTATAATAACAATTTATTAAAATAAAGGTCTTGAAGAACTACTTTGAATTGGCTACTAAAAACCCCAGTTCCTCTGGCATTCAAACATTACTGCTCTGTTTTTGTTAATTGAACTATTAAAAAAAAGTTGAAATTAATTTTATGGCTCTTAATACAGAAGTGCTATGAGGGACTGGATTTCAGACAGGACCTCTCCTGACTAAACATAAATGAACTTTTTGTTTCTTTACCAGCTATGTACACAGAGATAGAAGCTGATGTAGAACAGTAAATTGTCATGGGGAGGAAAAGTTCAGCATAAGAAATGGATGCAAAAAGTCAGTGGAAGCACAGTAATATTTCTCATATGTGTTAGAGAAAGAAATATTATTTTAAGCCTTTTTTGTGTAACTAGAAAGCCATAGGAAAAAAAAAAAACAGGACTTGTGTTTCTATGTGGGGGCAGTGGGAAGAGAAATTTTTTTTCTGTTCCATCTTCCTTTCCCCTCTGCTGCCCCCATATTTCACAGAATACGAAATGTTAACACACATGCACACCTGCTTTAGATTTACAAACATCTGGTAGTGAGAACCTTGTTCTGGTGAAAATCTATAAGCTCCATTGGAACAAAATCTCCAAAAACCAAAAAAACGCCAAGCCAAAACAAAATAAAAAAAAAATCAAAAACCAACCAATAAAAGAACCCTAAACAATTTATTGTTCTCTTCCAAGTGGGTTGGTATAAATGCATGTCAGTGGAATCTAACTGATGCTCAGAATCCAGTATTACACTAAGTTTCCTCTTTTTAAAAAAATAATAAAGGCTTAAAGTGTTAGAAAGCCTAGAAAGGAAGACCCAGGCCATTTTCACTGTGTTTTATATCACTCTCTCATACTGAAGGTGACCTCCAAATATTTTGGCTGACTCTGTAAAACTTGAAATAAGAGGCAACATGGTACCCATTTCTTACTCTGTGAAATCATTCTCCTGAGTCTGTGCCTTCCTATAATAACATTAAAACTTTGTGGAATCACCAGAAAACTTATCCCTTCTGAAGAGAATCCCGTTAGAAACTAGTTAAGAACACAGCCCTATACCAGCTTCAGCTGGTAAAGGAGAAATGAAAGATTATTGGGTGTGGAGTATCTGCATCCAGCTGCCAAAACACTGTGGGGTTTATTTGGATTGTTGACAAGACGGTGAAGTCCTGAGGTAGGGGGTTTCTTCTGGAACTGGAGAAATGCTAGATCTTTCAGACTTTATGGTGCACACCCTATCCAGTCCCTAGTAGCACATACTCATATTTCCCTTTCTTGCCATCTTCCCTTACTACTGGTGGACACATTGCTCTAGAGTTATCTGCAAAAGGAAAAAAGCCATTTCTGAGACTATGCCTACAACATTGGTGAGCATGAGCTGGTATAAACTGATTTCAGTGGAGCTGTGCTAATTTCTTATTCAGGAGGTGGCCGGGCAAGCTGCTTAAAGACATTAGAGTAAAAGCTGTATCCTGTTACATGTACCATCTTTTAACATGGTTAGCTGATAGTATTTGGCACTTTAGTATGTACAGAGGACTGGGTCATAACTCTTCTCATCCCTGGGCACCTGTTTTGTAAAGGAAATTTGTATTTGTCTTCTACCATAGTCTGCAATTATTAAGAAATTAATTATGCCAGAATTTTAAAATTTAAAATTAGGTTTTAAAACCTAAAAAAATGGATTTTAAAACCTAAAATCAATGGTTTATAGCTCAGAAATATATGGCTTTTCGAATAGCTCCTCTCTCATTTTTGGTATCCCAGAGAACTTCTTATTCTTAGAAGCATATTCAAAGCTTGGCCATAAACAAGAAGGTAGACTATATATTTGATCTCTACAAAGCTCTGTTTAGGCAGTAAAAGCCCTTAAATCCTTCTCATGGCACCATCAGAACTTAGAAAATAGCAACCTACCTAACACAGTATTGGCAGCTGTTTGCCATCTTTTCAGTTCTTCTTGCAGCATAGACTTTCTGATGCCTCACAAGGGCTTCTTTTGTAGCTAAAAATATAATTTTTGATTGCAAATGCTGTTGCTATCCTTAAAGCCATTCATAGATTGGCAGCATTCTTTGAAAGTCCCATTTCAACCATTGGAACAGGCTGCCCACGGAAGTGATTGAGTCACCATCCGTAGAGGTATTTAAAAGATGTGTAGATGTGGCTCTTAGGGACATGGTTTAGTGGTGGACTTGGTAGTGTTAGGATAACAGTTGGACTCAATGATCTTAAGGGGTTTTTCAAATCTGAATGTTTCTACGATTCTATGATTCATCTGGGTTGTATTTCAACAGACTTCAAGTTAAATATTCCAACATGATTCTGATCTCCCAGGATTATTACATTGTCTTTTTGAAGAAACTTTGCTCATATGCATGATGTATAGAGATAGTCTTCTAGCCACCGGTCTAATAAGCAGCAGCTCCTGATATAATTCACTGGAGCCATAAAAAATGTAATTTAAATGTTGCTGTAACATTCAGAAATTCTTCTTTGTGTTCCTTCTGTCCTGCACAATAACTGTTCTTATATAATACTTGGTTACTGTTTAATGAAGCATGGGTGGAAAGGGGGCAGAGTAGAATCTGGAAGACATGCTGAAGGCGGCTTCATCATTTTGAGCAGCTACTAGGAATGTAAAAATCAGAGAGTGGCAAAGAAAATATTGGTATTACTTTTATTCAGTTAGAGGTCTGTGCTGTTTCCTTCACTCGATGATGAGCTCAAGACCCTTCTACAGTGCCTTAAAACTATGAGCAGAATAGCACATAAGCTGGAAGGTAGTGAGTGAGAATGATTGATCACTTCAAGGTACTCACTCATTTATGGCTGTGGTTTGTGGTTCCACAGTAAGTAAACTAGGTCCGCAGTTCCCGAATCTGCCATCCCTCCCCTTCTTGATCAGTGAGCAAGTGTTTTTAGATAAAGGCTAGCGAGACTAAAAAGGCTGGTGATGCTAATGCTGAACTGTACTTTGAATATTGACAACAAAAAGACTAAGGGAGTTTCTGGTACTATGACAGCTGCTTGTTTGAAAGACTGAAAGTGAGCAAGAGGGTTAGTAAGCCTTTTAATCACATAGCTATAGTAACCAAACTGATTAATGAAGATTTTCTTCCACTTAAATCAGAATTAATTGGGGTGAATATAATGGTTATATATCACACTGCCATCTGGTGTCAAAACACTGAGAAACAGGAAAATTAAAGCCTGTTTTCTGAACATGCTTCTCCACATGAAACAGCATCACATTTAGAAACAGAGTGAACATTTCTAACTATGTAAGAGTTGATGGGACCCATGAATATTTCCAAATTTGGACATGCTTTTTATCTATATCATACTTGTATATGCTGCACTGCTCTTCCAAAATTTTTAGATTTTTGGACACTGTATAACTCAGAAATTAGTGGAGTTCCTACCTTCATATATTGTGCCACAACAATTCCTGGAACATTAAAGATTAGTAACCATAAATTATTATAAACTGTGCAATAAAGAGTGCATTTGACATTTCAAAAGCTTTTTTTGAAAGTAAAAAGGGTTGTTTTTTTTTTTTCATTTGCAGTGATGCTCACTAACAGCAATATAAAGGACAAGGATTTCAAAGTTAGTTTTCTTTTTAAGGTGGCTTTTTCCTTCATCATATTGGAGTCCTAATTCCTGATTAATTTACATTAATGAGTCATTCCCATGACACTATGTGAAAATGCATACCTTGAAGGTAAAATAGTGCTGTGTCTGACTCAATATAATGACTCACCTGTCTCCCTCCCACCTTGACTTCATTATGGGTACATTACTGGATGTACAGCTGTATTGTATACAAAGTGTAAGCAGAATCTATCTAAAAGTATGTACTTATACATAGGCTACCTAGGAGTATGTGTATGGCTATTTGTATTATAATACCTTGTGCATGCTTGGCTATTTGCATTAAAATAATGTCCTGTGGCCTCAGGGAAGACTGAGGTTCATTCCATTGACTGCAGTTTATAAAAACGCAGGTACTGCCCCAAAATATCTTTATATATCTTTATGTACGTGTGCAAATGGTCATGCAACTCTTTTGTTCCTGCTCCGAGACAAGCTGATGCAAGCTGGTTGTAACCTGAAGCGGTGCAATAAGGGGGATCTGTTGTGCTGAGCCAGAGCCCCAGATGATGAGCCAGCAGTATGTTTGAACAGCTTCCAGCCACCTCTGAGCACAAGCAGAGCAGATGCACAGATGTCTGAAGCTGCCTCAAAGATGAGTTCCTCTATATCATTTTGTAGCTGTAGTATTGTAGGCTAACATCCTCAAATAATTAGTGTTTTTAGCAGTTTAGTTTACTCTTAAAACCTGCTAAGACCAACTTGGATAGCTGTTCTCTTATAAACTAGTAATTGCGGAGATTCTGTCTATTTTAAATGGGCACAATAGTAATAGCCACATAACATACAATATTATAGAAGTTTGTAATGGCTGTGTGCTTAGGCTAGAGGAAAGGAGATGAAGGGTTGGACCAAGTAGGAGTTTTCAAAAACAAAAAGCTACTGAAAAAGGAAGGGAATAAACTGTTCTTAGCATCTTCTGGGAAAAGTGGTGATGGTCTTAAACTGCAGCAAAAGAGATTCAGACCTGACATTAATAATAGCTTTTTAATGGTAAGGGTAGACAAGCACTGTAACAGATTGGCTAGGGGGCTGGGAATCTCTTTCTTTTAGAAGTTATTATAGAGATGTTAGACAAATATCTCACAAGCACTTTTGAGATACAGTTGATCCTGCATAGGAGCAGAAGAAATATACTGACTTGTTGAGCTAACTTCTTTCATCTCAAATCTTCTAGGCTTTTGTGATTCACAGTTCTAAAAGAAAGCAGATAGAATAGACACTGATAAAGATTTACAACCTGTGCCAATCTTATCTTATGAATCATACTTTTCTAGGAGAGATCTAAAGATCCATTTGCGATGGTAGAGTTACTGTCAATGAACTGAGATGCTCAATCTATTTTATATAGACTCTCATCACCCTGATCACCATCTGTGCACCTTCAAAATGCCTGAAACATGTTCTCTAGCATTGCCAGTCTTACTCAGCTTGTTTTTATCTTCCTGCTGCTGCCAAAGGTGAAAAGAAAGAAAAACAAAAGGATCGTGTAAAACTGAATACAGTTTTTTATCAGAGGGGGAATTTGTTGTATTGTATTTATGTGCTGTATTCGCTATAATTTTGAAATTAATTTGAAATTAATTAATCTATGATAACATAAAAAAGCTGGGGTTTTAGAAGACAGACCTGGTTAGGAAAATTGTGGTAAAGCAAGATTTCAGCAAAAAATGCTTCTTGTACAGGACTGAAATGTTTCACAGAACCAGATAGCTTTTAGCCTCCATGACTGTCTCCTACCTGCTTGCCCACTAGAAATTAGGTCTGAAACTCTAATTTTCTAATGTTGTATGTTGACTAAACCATTAGTGAATATTCCCTTGAAATAAGGTTACCCGTGCTTCAAGCTTAGCAGCCTTATTCTAAGAAATCCTGACATGTGAATGACCTAGAATTCAGTGCTTTCTGGCTCCTTTCCATGGACTCAGCAATTTGGGAATAAAGTATATGTTTGAACACACTTCAAAGTGCATTACAACTGTGGTGTTGGAAATGCAAATGCCTAGTGGCTTTCAGAGCATGTAGACCAGGTAGATATCAGATGAGCCAGGGTTTGGGGCTTCTTCACTCTAGCTTGTAGGAAAGGAGCTCTACTTCTGTTGTTATTCTTTACATTTGAATTATTACCAAAGCAGGGAAGAAAAGCTTAAATTTTTGTGCATAGTGGTCATGTTCACTTTAATATGCACAGAACTTTCCACAGATTTTCTTGCCTATTGAACATCCCCTTTGAGAATCCTTTCTTTCCCAAGTTCCATACCTGTGCTTTTGCTTTGCCATGGATTGACATTTAAAGAGATTCCCCCACCATAGTGTGCATGAATTAAAGCTGTGAGACCCTCAAAGGGCTATTAATATATAAGACACTTCATCAAGGTCACACTGAAAGACAACCAGAGACCAAGGAATTCAGCTTGCATCGCCAACAAGTTGATTCACTGCCATACGCACAGAACTACCTTTCTGCTCTGTAACTCTGTCATGATTTTCAAGTTGTGCCAGAAGGCAGAAACACTCTCAATGACTTGCTCTCATTCTTAGCTTCACTTATATCTCCAAGCACCATATATAAATAACTTCTTCTTTGCTTCTAGAACAGTATCTTTAACCCTTCTCAGTGTTTTTATGCCATCTACAGGTCTCTTCAAACTGCTGAATTTTTAAATATTTTTTCATATCAGGCTTGATGGCAGGAAAGTTTATTTTCAAATCAGTTTTCATTATTTTATACATTTATACACCACTTAAATAAACTTCTTTTTTGTAAATTGCTTATTATTTGTAAAATCCAGATCAGCATAGTTGATTCGTTAAAATGGCATGAAAGCTTCAAAACCCCTCATATTTTCAATATTATTTTTGTTTTAATTTTTTTAGTGCAGATAATTTTGTGGAATTTTATGATATAAAAAACTTTTTCTTAAATCTTTATATCAACAGTTTTGTTAAAATAGTATTTTTTCTAGGAAAAGCTAATTGTGAAACCTAAGGTTTCAGGAAAGGTAACTTTTAAAATGTAGCCCAATAAATTTTATAAATATATCTATAATATGTACATATTAAATGTTATTTTCATTTAAGAATTAATAGAAAAAGCAGAATAGGCTACTTTTTTAAACAAAAAATTGAATAATGAGAATAATTTTGTATTTAGGGATACAATAAGTAAGTTTCCTTCAATATACTTTGCTTACCAAAATATCCCACAATCTAATTCAATACATGATCAGACAAGTTGTGGTGACGTGACATAAAGTGGAAATGTGGCATAAGGAAGCACAGAGATTTGTGACAACAGGATTACATGTATTTCTTGAAAATGATATGACATTTCAATCATTTTTGTGCCGTGTACAGTTAAAGAATCCACTGGTGCCTTTAGCTGATGAGAATTCTACGCATGCTGTCAAGGACAAAACTTGTCTTAACTCCAAAAACCTCTTCAACAAGGTTCATTGTGCTCCCTGTAGATAAGCAAGCCACTTAACACTGACAAAAATGTCACAGTGTAATTCCAGACATTAGTACAAATAAATGAATGAATGAAAACCAAAATACAAGAGAAATGTAAAAGTAAGTATGAGTAGCTGACTCTTAGATGGAGTTTAATCTATGTCATAAATATTCAAGTAAGGCATATTAGGATATAAAAAACGTTTGAAACGCATTTTTACTGAGAGATGCTCTTTCCTACAAGCCAGCCATAATCTGACATTTTTTTTTCCTTGTGTTCCTCCACTTGCAGGAAAATTCAGTCATGGAAATTTGTCTGTGAATACTTCACTTGTGGTTCAGTTAGAGGTACAGTGACAAAAGCCTTTTTACATGCACAGATGATTTGCATTAAACGTGCTGCACAGAAACCCAACTATGGATGCAAGACATATTTGCACTAAAAAAAAGAAACTATGATGCACAATAAACCCCTATTGTAGCCAGAATCAATAGTTTTCTCTAAATATTCAAAACATTTCTTTAAGTCCCTTCTACCAAGAAAAAAGAAGTAACCTTAATTGCACTGTTGGATATTTCTTTTTTTTACAAAATGTGATGCCATTCCTATCTGATATCTGAGCAAGAAGTGTTGAAAGTGACCTTGTTTCCCAGTAGACTTAAAATAAGTTTTCCAGCCAAGATAAATGGGATTTCAAAACTACAACTGCAGTTATGCAAACTATGACTAATCTGTTGCACAGATCGAATGAAATGATAGGTGAATGATTGATGGATTCCTTGGGGTATTTTAGCTTTGAGAAGAGGCCAGCATTATGCACGTTTACAGGATTGCCAAGGGAAAATGCAGAAGCAGGTAGGTTAATTGATTTGCCCAGAGAGCAGTGTGGTCTAATGTATAAAGTTTGGGCCTGGGCCTCAGAAGACATGGAGCTAAAACCTAACTCACCTTCTGTCTCACAAGGGTTTTCAGAGACTTAATTAGCGCTTACAATTTGCTTTGAAAACAGTTTTCAGACATGCAGACCAGCTTCAGCTGTAAATATGTATCTATAGTTGAAAGACACAGGGAAGAAACTTAGGCAATGGAGTTTGTTAATTTAACATAATATAATTGTTTTTCCCAATTACTTAATTCTGTATTGATCTATTAGTTTTCAGGGTCAATTAGGTATCAGGGTAACCTTCTTACAGCGGGTATCCTCATCATTAGTACATACACATTTATCCATCTCAAAAAAAAAAAAAACAAACCTCCTGGATTTCTTGCAGTTTCTGCTATGTAAGGACTATATTTTACCATTTAAAACATCATATTGCTCACAGAAGTGAGAATTCCCCAAAATAAAGAGAAAGCTTAGAAAGAAGATACTATAAACTTAAGAATATCTTTAAAGAAGCTATTTTTCATGTATCGCTGCCAGTCCAAAGCTTTAACAGTTGAATCTTATTCAACAATAGCAATCTTATGCATTTTACTGATGTGAAAGGACCTCAGAAATAGGAAACAGCTTGACTTGATGATCACTACTCTACTGCATTTTCAGATTTGTAAGGGGAGGGAGGGAGATGAGAGGAAGGGAGCCATGAGCAGAGAGTTTCCATTTGTGATTCCCCATTACCAGAGAACTTTCTTGGGCACACAGGCAGCTTTGACTAGAAACATGACCTGAAGCACTCTCAGAACTGCCCTTGCTTTAAAGTACCCCATCAGTTTAATAGTCACCAGATCACCAAAATAATATGCAACCACATGCAAAATAACAACCTAGTCATAGAAGCATTTGTTGTCTCGTTGAATGCTTTTTGAAAGTTTTTAAGCTGCTCATGACCATGCAATCTACTGTATACAGAGGAAGCAAATTGCTGCATTACTTTTACATTGGGGTTTTTTTGTTTGTTTTCTACAAAATTTTATGGACAATTTGGTGGTCTGTAGGTCCTTTCATCCCAGCTGACCTTAGGGTCTTTTGTTATGACACTCTAGTGTAGCCAAGTGAAAAACTTTGATATCCACTGGTAGAAATGCTGATATTAAGGGTAGAGGAATCAACTGCTGGATTATGAAGAAAGTTCAACGATGTAATGCTGCTAATCTTACTAATCTAACAGTGGACCAGAAGTTGAATATATGCAGAAATCTACTTCAGTTGAATCAAGTATTGCTACCACCTGCAACTTTTCTAGTCATTTCTAGTAGTTTTTTCTACCACCTGTGTGCATGTTGCCTTTATGAAGTATTCTGAAGTTAAAGACTTATAACACTTGGGTTCCTTTTGCCTAAAAGGAAATTTGACTTTTGGAATTCAAGTTATTGAAACTCTGAAAAGCATATGTAATTTTATGAATGTAAGCAACACCATAGACTGAGACGTTGAAGCATCTTACGAAAGAACATTCTGTTGTGTGTGATGTGTATCTTTGAAGGGGAGAATACTATTAGCATAATCCTACAAGAAGAAATATTTCTGTAAGTTGTTTGAACACCTGTTTAGCTAACACAGGATAGGAACAAAAAGATCTTAGTAAGAAAAACCTCCTCTGACATGGGAACCCAAATAAAAGAATAATATAAACGAAGGACTGGTATCTTCCTATGTAGAGCAGAATAATCTAACAGTTATTTGCCACTTTTAAGGTTGACTAGTTGTGACCTGTGACTCAATTAGCTATAGTGAAACGGTACATGGGAATCACACTGAATCATATCTGTAGCCCACTGAGTATAATCTGAAACTCTATATGAAGATGAAGGTCTTCTAGCATGCTCCAGGTAGCTAAAATGAGATACAGAAAAACCACATTTGTCACACACACACCTACACACTTCGTGAATGCAGTCAGAGCCTTCACCATTAGACACACTACCCTGTTTAATTAATGTCAGTTATGGTACAACGTATTGATAGAATTTAATAATTCATTTGGGGGCCACAGGATGGATGAAAAAAAGAGAAATCTGTAATTATACTGAAATAATTTAATCGATAGAATAGCAAATATAACTTGTGTGGAGTCTTTTTTGTGTGTGTTTGTAAACAGGATTCACTAGCAAAAATGTATTGAAAAGATTGCCAAAAATGTATTGAAAAGATTGCAGTCTTGCTCAGAGTATTTAATAACAAATTCCTGCTAAAACCTTGTCAGGTCTATGCACCCATGTGAGGCTGGATCTAAAACATAATCTTACCATGATAGACAGGTTTATATAGGGTTGTTTGTTGTTGGTTTTGGTTTTGTTTTTTTTGTTTGTTTGTTTTCCCTCAGGGTGGTTAAGTATCTCCTAAAATGTAGTCATATTTATAAGTTGGTTTATGCTGCTTATGAGTTTTAATTAACATTTCTGTGAATCAGGTTATGTGTCTTACTATTACAGAAAGAAAATTTTTACCTATACCATGTATTTTTAGTATGTGGTTAAGAATATTGGGAGCTAACTCTGCAATTATTTTTGTAAATGTAATAATCCACCAAAAGGAAAAAAAAAAGTCTTTGCTAATTTTCAGATAATTGGGAATGTAACAGTCTGCAATCTCCAGAGCTACTGCTACCCTCTAGTATCTCTCCTTGCCATTTTGTTGTTTTACTGAATAGTAATACACCTGCTTGACTAATAATGCCATGTGCTATATTGATTCAAGGTACTGTAACCGCCAAGATGATTGAAATGCTGTCTCCAATGATCCTTGACACCTCATATATCTGGATCATGATTTTCATCTAATTCCCATGGGATTTAGTGATTATCTATATCTGTGTGCACTTTAACACTGATGTACTTTAGATCTCTAAGCAGAAGAAACCTGTGTGGGTGATGAACCATTTTATTCATATCCCAGTGGGAATCCATAAACATAATTTGTCCCTTGCTGTCAGTTCATGGGCTCCTAAGCACAACTTTCTATGGTTTCTTTACAGGTCACAACATATTTTGTGAGAAAATTAAAAAGTAAAAAGCAATGAAGTTTGAAACAACAGTTTAAAAATCACATTCTGAATCAGGGTTGTAAATAATGTTCTGAAATTGTCTATACCATGAGTGTGCTGAAAAGAAGGAAGACTTATCTTCTATTCTGCTGCAGCAGTCATCTGGAAATGTTGCAAGTGTTTGATAAGGCAGTAAATTCAGGTTCACATGAAATCAGTAGTTTTCTATTTTATATTTTGAATTCATTTCTGACTTACTGTGTTTCAGTTAATTAATATACAGTTCTGGTTTCTGTTCTTCATGGTTGATTAAGGTAAGTTGATCAGTGAATGTCCTGTACTGGTGAAGATTTGTCAATACCGCCAGACAAAAGTGTTTGTTTTATACATATGTATGTATGTATGTGTATATACTTTTTTTTTCTGAGACATTACTTTACCACCTATTTCCCTATAATATTTAACAGCTCATGAAACAAATGGAACTAAAGTGTGAGTTGAGCCATAGTTTTACTCAAGACTATAAGAATTGTTTCCAGTGGACACTATTGGAAAGGGTGGGATATTGCTAAGAGTACTCTCCATAAAATTTCAGATCAAGCTGTGTTATTATTGTTTATTTTTGATCTATTCTTAAACAAAGAACAAGTTGCTATATTATCAGCTTTTGGCTGCTTTTGATAAATTTTATAGCTAGAATTTTGTCACAGAGCTAGTCTCCCTAATATTTTTCATGTTACTATGAAGTCAATATGAATTATGTTGAGTAATATATATTGCCCTTTCGATATAAAGAGGTTTCTGGGGGTTTTTTTCGTATGAGAGTATTAGGAAAATCAGACAACTAAGCACAGTCTGCCCAGAAATACTGGTATATTTCTGGTAAGATGCCCTGGTATCTTTTCATTGATAAAATCCCTCACGTACAGGTTTCTTAAATATGTTGTTTGATTTTTTAAAAACTGGCTATAATGTAGCTTATTTTCACAAGACCTACACAGAATCATAGAATCATAG
>VZTQ01010944.1:0-14574 GCA_013400755.1 Pelecanoides urinatrix
TGATTCAGGTGTGCCCACAGGTCACATTTAATTCCAGCATTTGCAAACCCAGAGGGTGGAAGGAAGAGATGCCAGAGAGACTGGCAGTGTGCTACTTGTGCTTGTCTCAAGGTTATCGGAGTCTGTTTCGGTGGCACCTTAGAAACCCCAGCAAACCTGCTTTACAGGGCATCTGACCTGCGTTCCTAGCCTGGGGAGGGCTTGTGGATATAGCCAACGTGTTGTTTGCTTCTTCAACACAAAGGTTGGCTAAAACGTCAAGTGAATGGCTTCCTCCTCCTGCGCTGGGTTGTTGCTGGTGGCTGGGCTTCACTGACCAGCTCCGGCTGGCTCTTGCGGTGCGGCGGAGGAGGCTGCCGGGCCCCCCAGCCCTCCTCTCGCAGCAGGGTGGCTCTGCTGCCCACGGAGCCTGGCATCTTGTTTTCAGTTCTACCGGCAGCACGCTAACACCCGTGGTGTTTCTGTCTCCCACTTCTGCTCAGAGCCAGCCTTTGCCCCACAGCCCCAGACCCGCCTTGTACGTAGCTGTTGCCAGGGTGCTAACTGCAATAAAAAAGCAGCATGGAAGAGCCATTTTGCCTGCCAGAGCCTGCAGAAGCAGACGACAAGGGTGGAGGGAGGTAAAGGTCAGAGCAAAGCAGAATTGCACCTGCAGCTTGCAGGCCAGCTGCGGACGGGGACAAAATGAGAGCTCCCATGGTCTCAACCACGTCGCATCACTTCCACACCACTTTGCTCTCAGCCACCCCCCAGCCTTTCCAGGCTCCCTGCCATGCTGCGGATGGGACTCTGCTTGTGGTGCGTAGCTCGGAGCAGAGCTCTGGTGCCCAGTCCAAGAGCTGAGCCTAAACCCCAGGAATGAGATTTGAATGTCTCCAGCAGAGGCTGGACATCTGCGACATCTGAGCTTGCCTGGGAATGGAGACCCAGTGGTGCCCAGCGCCTCTGCACAGCCAACAAGAAGCAGGAGCACCAAAGCTGATGCTTTGTCCTCCCTGGCCTTTCATCTAGCTGACAATTTGCATTTCCAGATTGTGCCTTGCTTGAAGTTCCCTTTTTCCCTGCTTGCTGTTATTCCCTCAAGGGGAGGGAACAAGAAGTCATGCATGATGCCAAAAGATTTTAGATGCATAAAAAAACCCAGCAAGTGACCTCCCCAGACCAGTGCCATCGCACTTCCAAGCAGGCTAGTGCTGACACGTCTGTTTGAGATTTAGTTGGGCAAAAAAATGAACTCTTTGTAAAGCAATCTATAAAACACACCCACACTGCAGACCCCACTGAGATTAGTACTTTTTCACCCTGGAGGTTTTTAAACCACTAGCGTGACAGGCATCGTAAACCCTCATGCACCATGTGCCATGGCCCTTTACTAACCACAGAGCAGCTGGTGCTTACTCATGAAAACCACCATGTGTGGCACAGACGGACGCATGGGGCATCCTCACCTTCCCCGTGTCTTGGGCCACGTGCCATCTTGGGCAGTGTCTCTACCAATGCATCTGCGGGATGCTCCTGATGCAGACAAATCACGGCAAAACATGGTCACCTGCCAGATAACCGACTCATCAGCCCCAAACCAGTTAGCACTAACCTCCCACCCCAGCCTGGGCTTCCTGGTTTCCACACTGCTGCTGTGCGGCTGTGAGTGGAGATGGGGCAGGGCCAGGGCAGCGGGGTGTTGCCTGGGTGCCTGTTCTCTGCAGCCTGCTCTGCCTCACCTTTCTGGGCACCCGAAGGACCCTACGACATCCCTCTGAGCAGCTGCTCTATTTGTACACACCTGGGCAGAGATTTAGGAGCTTGTGGTCCAAACTGACTGTCCAAACCACCCATGGCTTAATCAGTGTCTGAACACAGCAAGAACTGAGCTGAGCTGAGCCGGCAAAGGTGCTTGGAAAGGCAGGGAATCATAGAATCACATGAATCGTAGAATACCAGGTTGGAAGGGATCATCTGATACAACCCTTCTTGGCAAAAGCACGGTCTAGACAAGATGGCCCAGCNGTGCTGCACTCCTGGATTATGTTTTCCCAGGTGCAAGACCTTACATTTGTTTTTGTTGAACTTCAGAAGGTTCTTGTTAGCCCACTCTTCCAGCCTATCCAGGTCTTCCTGCAGGGTGGCTCTTCCTTCCGAAGTGTCCACTTCCCCGCTCAGTTTGGTATCGTCAGCAAACTTCACCAGGGTACACTTGATCCCATCATCCCACACCAGATCACTTATGAGGATACTAAACCGCTTTGGGCCCAATGTCCATCCCTGGGGGACCCCACTTGTGACAGGTTGCCAGTTTGAAAAGGAGCTATTTACCACCACCCTCTGGGTGCGGCCTGTCAGCCAGTTCCCCACCCACCGCATGGACCACTTGTCCAGACCGTAACGCATCAGTTTCTCTAGGAGGAGGCTGTGGGAAACCGTAACGAAAGCCTTGGAGAAATCCGGGTAGACAATGTCCACCGCTCGCCCCACATCAACCGAGCAGGTTACTTTGTCGTAGAAGGTGATCAGGTTTGTCAAGCACGATTTGCCCTCGGTGAACCCGTGCTGGCTTTTCCCAGTCACGTGCTTCATTTGACTTGTGATAGTCCGTGGGAGGATTCGTTCCATAACCTTCCCAGGGACTGAAGTAAGTCCGATGGGCCTATAATTTCCTGGATCCTTCTATAAGCCCTTCTTGTAGATGGGGGTGACATTAGCCTTCTTCCAGTCTTCTGGGACGTCCCCTGATCTCCACGACTTCTCAAAGATTATGGAGGGCGGCCTCACAACGATATGAGCCAGCTCTTTCAGCATCCTTAGGTGGATAATGTCAGGGCCCATCGATTTGTAGGGGTCAAGCTCCTGTAATAGTTCACACACCAACTCTTCCTTCACTGACGGTGCGTCTGTGTTTGCATCAACCTGTTTTTTCGTTCCCAAGGCCAGGGGCTCAAGAGTGTTGGTAAAGATAGAGGTGAATAAAGTGTTCAGAACTTCTGCCTTTTCAGCATTGTTGGTGACTAATTCACCTCTCCTGTTTAACAGCGGGCCAATGTTTTCCTTCTGTTTCTGCTTGTTGTTTAGGTACCTGAAGAACCCTTTCTTGTAGCTTTTGACATCTCTGGCCAATTTCAATTCGAGCTGAGCTTTTGCTTTTCTAACTGCATCTCTGCATGCCCTGGCAATGCCCTTGTAGTTCTCACCGGGTATTCATCTGCTTTTCCATCTCTGGTACACTTCTCTTTTGGTTTTGAGCAGACTTGGAAGCTCGCAGTTAAGCCAAAGGGGTCTTTTGCTCCGCCCACTTCCCTTACCTTTAAAGGGGATGAACTGTTTTTGCGGTTCCAGGAGGGCGTTCTTGAAAAACTCCCAGCACTCGCTAGCTCCTTTATCCTCCATGGAAGCTTCCCATGGAATCCCTCCCAATTGAGCTCCAAGCGAGTTGAAGTTTGCTCTTCTAAAATCTAAAACCTTTGTCTTAGTACTAACCTTCAGTGTGCTCAGCAGGATCCCGAACTCCACACTCTTGTGATCACTGCAGCCAAGGCTACTCCTAACTGAGATATTACACAGCAGATTTTCTTGGTTTGTGAGTAGCAAGTCCAGCAGTGCCTCAGTCCTGGTTGGCACATCTAACATTTGTATGAGGAAGTAGTCCTCCACGCCTTCCAGGAACTGTATTGCTCTTCCAACAAATGTCTGGGTAGTTGAAGTCACCCATAAGAATCAGGTTCTGTTGACCCGAAGCTTGCTTAAGTGACCCAAATATTGCTTCGTTGGCCTTATCATCTTGGTTTGTAGGTCGGTAGCAGATGCCTACTGTAAGATCCCCCTTGGAGACGACCTCTCTGATGTTGACCCAGAAGCATTCGATAGGACTTCCACAATTGCCGTAGTTGACTTCTATACATTCAAGGTTTTCCTTAACATAGAGCGTGACAACTTCCACCCTTGGGAGCATCCAGAAGAGCTGAGCTGGCCCATAATGCAACATAGGCTGGTTTCTAGAAGGGTCTTGGTGTACTGGTTGCAGCTGGGGAAGGGATCAGCCTCTCCCAATGGTCGGAGTGGACAGCTGTAGCCAGGACTTGGTTTAGACATGGAAGGGTCTCGGTGAAATGTCTGAGAATTTGTAATAACGTGGAAAAAGAATATAAAAATCCTGCAGTAATAGGAGGCGAGATCCCTTGCAGATGCTGTGAATTTGCTTGAAGTCTCCCCCTCCTCTGGAGACCCACTGGCTGCTCTGTACGAGGTGCCTTAGGTATAAGGTGGATTAACCCAGGGGCTGGGCCGGGCCCCTGGCCCTGTGGGAGGCTGACGGCAATCAGGAGCAGATGCTGGATGCACGAGGCATGTCCCCAGCCAAAAGCCAGGCCAGGAACATGGTGCTTTCCCCGATACCTCCTGGGTAAAGGACTGCTCCCGGCATAACACAGCCTGCTCCTGCTGCAAGATGGGCACTGCAGCAGTGCTTGCCCCTTTTTTTTTTGCATCATGTGCTGTTGCCCTGCAAAAGCTGGTAGAGCTGCTGGCTTCAGCCGAAAGGCAGGCTGCTCAGCCACAGCTTTACACCGGGGATGCCTGTGGGGACGGGGTTCAGATGCCAGGCTGGTGTTAAAAGTGGCTTTCGTCCCTTGGCTCAAAAATGCTGCAGTTGGTGTTTTCAGTGCTGCAATTGCACCACTGGTGTACCTTCAGAGGTCCTGCACACTGACAGGGCTTGCTTTATTGCCCACCCTACCAAAAATAAAGTGCTCTGCAATATTCTGTGTTGCTCTGGACTGTCTGAACTGGATCACTCTCTCTGATGCAGTGAGGAGCCATCCATGTGCTGGGTAAAATCTTGCAGAAGCAGGCGAGCTGCTTCCTCCAGCTCCCAAGCACATGTTGTCTCTCACTCGTTCAGCAAAGCAGTTTCATTGTGGGACAAAAGAGGTGGCAGTCAGAGGAGCCAGGGAGGTGTCCTGGCCAAGGATTTGATAATTGCCCCCTCTGTCTCCAGATTATGCAGGGTCTTGATCTTTGCTCACAAAGTCCATGTGGAGATGGGATGCCTTTGCAGGGATGTGCCCAGCTTGGGAGAGCCTTTGCGTTGCCCTGACCCCGGGCTGTGACCCCTCAGCAATGACGAATTTAAAATCCTGACGGCAGCATGGACCATCCCTTCATCCCCGGATCGTGGGGCTGCTCTGAGTGCTGCAAGCCCCTTATCCATTAAGGTTCTTCCTTCCTTTGTGGCACCAGAACTTCCTAAGAGAGAGTTTTTTAGTATCCATTTAATAAACATTAGTGGATCAATCTGTGATTTATGCAGTCTTCTTTTGATCCCCGTAAACTGTCAGCACCCGCAGTATCCTGTGGCACTGTGGCCCCAATTACACATTGGACGGAGAGGTCGTTTTTGCTTGTTTTGAAGCTGTCACGGGCTAGCACTGTTTGGGGTGCTTGGTTCTTCTTCACTGTTTGGTTCTTGGCTGGGAGAGACATGAACAAGCAGCCCTTTCCTCCTCCCCAGATCACTGATGGCTTCAGACCTCAGCCATCTCTTTCGCAGGCTGGAGCGTCTCAGATACTCAGTTGTTCTTCGAAAATAAGCTGGTTTCTACTTGATTGTGCTGGTCAAAATGCTTTAAATAGTTCCTCCAGGTCCCTTCCAGGCCTGACTCTTCCAGGTCACGTGTGTTAAGCTGCCCAGGTCTCAGCATAGATCCCTGGGGGGCTCCTGCTGGGACCCCTCCACTCACACACACGTGTACTCTTGCTCTCTGTCCTCCAACAGTCAGGTACTTTCCTGCCCTTTGTCACCAGTCACCCTGGCACCGAGACTGTGGAAAGGGAAGTGGCAGTCTGTGTCTCCTCTGGCCTCCCACCACGTGTGCCCTGGGGACCTGATGGCTGAGAACAAGTGAAACTACAACGGAATAAATGGCTGTGTACACGCGGGCCTTTTGGTCGCTTTTGGGTTTTTTTTACAGGTATCTTCCAGCCTGCAGGACAAACAAAGCTGGCTTTGGGGATGGAGACACCAAAAGCTTGCTGACAGCGGGCGGCTGGTCAGTGCTGCAGTCCCAGGGACCCCTGGAAAGCTGCTCTTGCCCTAACGCATCCTGACTCCCACCTCTGCGGCACGGGAGGGGACCGTCTTTGCGGACAGGATCCCATGACTGGGGAGCCACAGGAGCCAACAGAGCATCTTCTGAACTGGGTGTGAGACCTCAAGCAAAATAGCGGTCCTCGCCTGAACACACTTTTCAGTGGTGGTGTTCCCCCTTCCGCCACAGCAGCAGCTTGCAGCTTTGCTGGGATCGTGCTGTGCAACAGGACGGCACAGAAACCCCGGTCGAGGCCAGATCCCTGGCCTTTATAGCCTGGGGCAGTGCTATAAAGGCACAGAAGAAGACCCGGCAGGTGACCCTAGAAGGCTGCCATTCATACAGCCAAGGAGGATGAAAGGGGGATAAAACAACTCGGGGGTGAAGAGAGGAGAAGGTGAGCGTGTGGTACGGAGGGAGATCATCTCTCTGAAAAAAAGTACTTTGGGGAACTGAAAGTGGCAGGGAGTGGCATGGGAACTGTGTTTGCAGCTGGGGATCTCCTCTGAAAGCTCCCAAGCAGAAGGAGGAGGCCACGGCGGGGAGATGCTGTCGGGAGGCGAGGAGGTGCAGGGGTGAGTGGGGGCCCGCAGCACAGCAGTGACTGGGCGGCACTGGGAGCGCAGCCGGCGCTCGGGGGGATGAGCAGGGCAGCCCGTGGCGGCGGAGCAAGGGGCAACGGCTGGGTGGAAAATGGAGCCAGAACCTGACTGCCAGAGGGGCGGTGCCAGGCTTTCTTCTTCCATGCAAGCAGGTGTAATGACATGTGTGAATATCCTGTTTTTTTCCTCATTCCTCCTCTCTCAACCACTTACAGGAAATTTATTGTTGCCTTCTTGGTCAGGATATGCATCCAAGGGAGATTTATTGGCACTGTCATGGCCAGAGAGGAGAGATTTGTAGGAGCCTGTCCCCGCAGCACAGACAGGTAGGCCCAGGGCATAACATGGAAGTCTCTGATTTACTATGGCAAATGATGGAGATACAAGCAGGCTGACTAGCACGGCGGGGATGCTCACTCAAATACCCACGGAAGCCCAAACTGCCCAGGAGGTTTTTAGCAAGCTGGGAACATGGGAATGAACAATTCAGAGCCTGCCTATAGCTGTCAGCACTGGCTGGATTTCTGCCCAAAAAGCTCCTGTTGTTTCTCTTTGACTATGTTTAACCATTCCACAACTGCCCTGTCATCGTCCTCAATATCCCATGGAGAGCTCTGCAAGGCTGGCTGAGCTCAGCAGCTTCCCAGCCTGGGACTGAGATAGAAGATCTGGGTCTACCCCTCTTCTTTTATTTTCTGCCTCTGATGTCAATCCCCCAGCCTCCTGCTGAGATCGCCATGGCTGCAAGCTTGAAGCGGAGCAAGACTCTGCGATCGTTTGCTCCAGAAACATGCGCCTTGAGGAGGGCAGTTGGAGAGGATGAGTCTTGAGTGATGGGGAAGCTTTTGACCACCTTGGTCAAGCCAAGTCTTGGTATTCAAGTTTGTCTCCTGCATCCCACATGGTGGCAGTGGCAGGCTGAGGTCCCCACTGCACCCCCCATGCTCATAGCTGTTTGTGGGGCTGTGCTGTGAGCTACATCCACGTTTGCACCAAAACCAGCAAAAGCCTGCAAAAGAAAAATAGGAGTTTGAGAGAAGACGGGGTGGTAAATATCAAAAAAGAAAACCACATCAGCAAAGCAGCAAGATGAGCTTTTTGAATCTGTAAAATCTGGCAATATTTTTTTCAGGTTTGGATCTTCTTACACTGAAATTTCCATTAATACCTTTTTTCCTTGCAGAAAAATCCATTAAGTTTAAAATAAAAAAACAACCCCCCCCAACCCCTGCTTTATTTAAAGAGTAACAGTTTTCACAGTTTGTCAGACTAACTTAGTTGTAAACACATTCAACTGAGAACAAGAGCAAATCACTTTAAAAGTTACTTCTGTTAGGTTTCAAAATGGTGACAATCCTGGATTTGCTTCATTCAGCACACGGCAAAGGACTCTAGAAATGGAAATGGAAGTGGAAAATCACTTTGGAGCAGGGGCACGTGACACCACGGGGTTTGTTAAAGACCCTCCAACTTGTTTGGCCACTGCTGGACTTCTGCTGCCGGGGTCCCTCTGCAAATCCAGCCCCTCTACACACCACTGCAGCAGAGGAAAATGCTGGGTCTGTGTGAGGAGCTCTAGCAGCTGTTTTGGGCACCTGTTACCCAGACAGTCAAAGAGGGGTGAGAAGGTGGGGAAGAGATGCTCTGCAAGCCCAGCAGAGCCTTCTGCTGCGGGGCAGCTTCAGGACGGCAGATGACAATGTGGTGCGGGGCTAAGGAGGCCCAAACAGAGACTGAGAGTATGGAAAAAGGCATAATAAAAGCTAACAGGGGCAAGGAGAGTGGAAGGAAGGAAGCGTACCTCAAGGAGGAGGTGTCAGACCAGGCAGAGCTAGTGAGGAGGAACATGGCTCGGCTCCAGGAAGAGTCCTGGGTGCATGTGTGTGTGCTGCAGGCAGAGAAGGTGGGCTCAGCACCACAGGACTCTGGGGCTCGGCTGCTGGCTTTGCTTTAACAAACCAGACTTTGCTGGTGAATGGAAGGTTTAGCGACCGCTGGTGGGAACCTTCTCTGGGACACCTCCAAGCAGCCCGAATGCAACTGAGGGAGTTCCTCAGCGCTCCTCTTTGCATTGCATGAATTTTCAGGCAATGCTGCCAGTGAGAGATGGTTTTGTCCTACTTGGGCGGCTTCCTCCAGCCCATTTCCTTGTGTTTTCAAAAAGAACCAGATCAGCTCAGAGTTCTAGATGCCAAGTAATCCTGGGTGAAGGTTGAAGTTACTTTTGGATCAAGTGATCCAACTTAAGCACAACTGCATGTCAGAGAACAGCTAGCAATTTGCTCGGGTGGGGGATGGGGCAGGACTGCTTCTTACAGCAACAATTTGTAGTTAGATGATTTAAAGCCGTTTGTGAATTTGCCTCTTCTGCCTCCAATTGCCAGAGATTACGATGCATAAGGGGAAGGGTTCTGTCCTGCTAGGAGAAGCTTGTTACAACAGGTCCAAGATATCCAGAGTCCTGAGAGAGCTAGAGATGAGCACCACTCCTCTTCCGTGACATCAAAGAAAGTGCCACTGAGATGGACAGTTATGATATCTTCAGCCCTCAGCAATGCATTGCCTGCTGGAAATTTAGTTGTGGACAAGGTGGTGGTGGTAATTTGTGGATTTTGCTTTGTGGTGGTTTCAGTTTGTTCTTTGCCTTGAGGTTTAAGATCCCAGGTTGTTCTGCAGCAGGATAGAGTTTATAATGATGTGTTATGAGAAATCCTATCTTCTATGTTCCTACACTTGGCAATCCTTTGGTCATGTACATTCGGGTGGTACTTCTGGGCAAAGCGCCTTTGGGACCTGAGCTGTGCTGCCTACAGCTGAGAAGAGCCTTCACTACACCAGCTCCTCTGTCTGCAGGTCACCTGCTCCTGGAGGAAACACCAACCAGCAAGAGGAAAAACTGGCCTCTGCATCTGTTTTTTAAAGACACAAGGGTTTTAGCAGCTACGGAGACAAGCAATTCCCCTCAGTTCGTGGCTGCAGAAAGGCACGCAGGTCCTTTGCTGTTTGCCAAGGGGCATGGGCAGAGCCGCCTTCTCCCCGACCCTTCACTCCACTTTCTCCACTCCTTCAGGATCATTTTTCTGGGATTTTTTTCTTTGGAGCTTGCCCTCAAGCGTCTGCCCAACATTGGTAAAGTACAGGTTTTTTCATTTTCCAGTTGTGTCTGATCTTTAGAGTTATCTTTTTTCACCTTCTAACAAAGGCCTCACTGGTTACCAAAGCCTAAAAAATCAGATTTAGCTAGCTCGGCTGGGAAGTTTGTACTCCTTTAAATTTTTGTGCCTTTTCCGAAGCATGTCTAGTTTTTTTTCCCTAATACAGCACTGCAGCCTGACCCTGTTGAGGAGAGCTGATCGGAGGAAGATGGTGAAATAAAGGCACATGGAGGCAGGAGTCATGTGAGGATAAGGCAGGGCTCATCTAACTCCTCCAGTGATGCTCTGCTGTTTTGCATGGGACAATGTTGGCACGGGATGATGTTGGCAGGCACAGACAGCAGATCACTCAGCGCTTCTCTTTGGAACAGAACCTAAGAGCACAGCGGTGCCCCCGGGACGACAGACCACAGCACCCCACAGCACCCCGGGTCTGTAGGACCAGCTTTCTCCCTGGGAGAGAGAAGGCAGAAAGCTGCAGGTGGAACATCTCCTAAAATGCCGTGGTGGGGTGCTGCGTGAGGGGCCACAACCAGCTGGTGTGGGGAGACAGCATCTGCCTAACAAAGAACGTTTTCTCTGTGGCAGGGGCTGCTATGGATGGGGACCAGCTGTGAATTTTCACAGCAGATGCAGCCCAAAGCACCTTCTCTGGGGCTGGTGAGCAGAACTCATCCTTCTGGAGAAGAGGACCAGGATATGATCTCATGTGGGATACAGAAAACTGCATATGGGTCAATCCCAGTGTCTTCATGTTTGGGCAGGAGCAGGAAGAGACTGAAACCTGCAGGAGGACACCTGCAGAAGTCACAGGTGAGGTGGAAGAGAAGCAAGGGGAAAGGCAGCAGGTGGGATAAGGAAGTCCTAACAAGAGAAAGTAGAAATCAAGAGACAGCAGGGAGATGGGCAGTGAGAAAGTGCTGCAGACAAGACCACGAAGGGGAAATCTAAACAGCAAAACTCAGCAGAGAGAGAAAGCAAGGGGGAAGAGAACGCTAAAGGACATGAAAACTGTAAGGTGATGTGGCGAAAAGCCAGGAGGAGAAATCCTGACCTTGAGCTCAACAGGGCCAGGTATTCCCTGGCTCTGCTCCCTGTGATCTTAGGTTAATGTTTATTTGTGCCTGATCTTTTTTGCATCTCATGGCATTTTTAGACATGTCTGAGCTCCAGTGGAAAGCATTTAATCTATTGCCATATCAGACAAAGTTATAACTGTGAACGTTGAGGAAAATACCTTCTGGATAAGACACGGCCCAGTCTTCAATTCCCTGCAGCCTACAGCAAGCTAACAGCTGTCCCTTTACAGCTACAGGCCAAACCTCAGAAGCTACAACTGAGATTTGCCTTTCAGCAAATCTAAGGGGATTGACCTTGTGAACAACAATGATGAAAATTACTTTTCTACTCGTATTTCTTATCTCTCGGAGAAGATCATGTCCATCTGGTAAGAAGCAGCAAATCATAGTCATATAACATGGTAATACTATAGTTTAGTACCACAGTTATCACAGCACTAAACCCACAACAAAACTACTTTACTATCTGTTTTTATTTTAAAAATTGTGGATTCTCTGGATTGAGTTTTACAATGCTTTACTACTCAGAGAGGACTTTTCAAAGCTCAACAAGGAAAAAGTATCAATCCAGACTGTTTCTGTTGCCACTGTGAACCAAAAATAATTTTCCAATTTGGGGACACTTTTGGCAACACTTTTTTCTGAGAATACTGGAAAAAGATGAATTTAATCTTGGCTGATGTGCAGACCTCTGAGAAGCTAAGTCCTTAGAGGCCGTGACTTGAAGGTATATTGAAAACTGACCCAAAACCATGAGAAGGATGCTTCTGGAGAGATGCCCGAGGAGAGGGAGCCTTCCATGCCCCCAGCAGTCACTGGCAGGACTGCAATTCAAGACATGATGTTTGCCCTGTCAAGAGATGGGCCGAATTTGAGCAAGGGACAAAGGTATCATGGCTGTACTGCTCTCGGGGACCAAGGGAGCATCTCCGAGTAAAGAGGAATTTGCGATGTCATTTCTAGTACGTGGGCTCAGACTGCCTGACCGGGAGCAGACGTTGGCTGGGCAACAGAAGAGGAAAGCAGGAAATGTTGGAAGAAAAGCAGTTTTGCCTGTAACACAGGACTGGGGGGACCTTATGGCCAGGGATTAGTATTTGAGCCTTTCCAGCTCCCTTGTGCTGGGGGTGATGGAGTGATGAGCCAGGGCAGGGTCGTTGTTGCACTTCTGCAATCAAGGGGAGTCCAGCAACCCAAAATGCAACAGAAAAGAGGGAAAAGAGGAACAAGCCACAAAATGAACCAAAGTAGTTGAAAAAAAAAACTTTTATGAATCTGTGATTTATTTTCTCCACACCAAATGTGGAGGAGGAAAGAGAAATTAATTCAAAACACACCCTATGCTAAAGCCACCAGAAAAGAAATCTTGAATTGTGGCAGAAAGGCTGGCAGCAAAGCCAGGAAGAGAAGAGACCACAGCTATCACCGAGAGGCAGCGGTGCCCAGGATCCTGAGGCCAGGGTGAGCACTGCTGGAGATCCTCACCTCCACCTTAACCACGGCGAGCAGCGGCCATGCAGGCAGGAGGAAGAAGCAGGCAGGCATGAGTTTGTCATCACCAGCATGACATCAGAAGTAGCGTGGCGTTTCCAAACCTCGCCTGTTCAAAAGCCGCGAGCAAATTAATCCTGTGGGACAGCGACCGGCTGGCAGAAGGGTGCCTTAGCAAAGGCACAGGCTGACCCCAGGAGAAGTTTTGGAGCCAAGCTCCAAGCCCAGAGCTGCTTCTTGCGGCTTGGAGTTGAGTATTTTACTAATTTCTAAAGTCTCCTGTTTAAGCCTTCCATCCCTCTCTGCCAAGAGATGCACAGGAGGTGTGGGATTGACAGAACAGTGGAAACAACCCTGCTACAGTACTAGGTGAGGAGAAAACAGGCAATAACAAAAAATCATAGTATAAGTCACTAAAAATGTTAGTTACACAAGAGAGAAATCCACAGGAAAACAGGCTTTCCAATGAGTGCTGTAAAGGAACAAAACCTTATGCCTTCTTGGAAAGTCTTATGACTTCCAACCCTGATTAAAAATGCTCTTGGCATTTTCCTTACTCGACTTGGTAGAAGAGCTGCCAACTTGGAAGGACGCACAGGGCACCGGCCACCACAAGCCGAAGATGGAGGGGCAAGCGTCCAGTCCCAATTCATGATCCAAAGCCAGCAATGGGAAGAGAAGCAGGACCAACAGAAAATACTCTGATTTGATGTAGATTTTAAACTATCTTACAAGATGTCCCATGGGTTTGTGTACATGTGGGCACTTTGGTTGTTAGGCTGAACTCTCCTGCAGAGACACCTCGTTTGAACGTGTGCACCAAGTTCTTGTCCCAAGCAGTGTCCTGTTGCCAGTCTTGTTGGCTCAGTTTCTGACGATTCCGACCTGAAGGGAAGTTGCCCTTTTGTTTCTGAGCTGGCTGTTTACCGCAATTGCCCATTCACGCTTTGATCGTGCAGCTACACAAACAGGTTGTGGTTACAGGACTCGGAAGTTCGCTGAAGCTGCGCGGAACCCTTCAGCTTGTTGGTAGCAATCAGAAAGATTATTTGATGACCTTTTTTCTGATACAAGCTGCTCAGTCATCTGAGAACAATTGTTATTTTTGTCCATATCGGTGTTCTCCATGGAGATGCTGGATGGGAATGAATTTTTCTTCCGCATTTCACACCAGGGCTATGGATGCTGTCGCTGCTGGAGAACCTTCGCCTCCCTCCGTGACGCTGCTGGCCTGCTGGGCGCTTGGAGGGTCCCGAGTCCCGCGCTTGGTCGCTCGCCTTGTGTTCTTCACTCAACACTGTGGTTTTGGTATGCTCGGTAAGCCTGGTATTTGAGATACTTTACTATACAAATGAAAGTCAGTTCAATGGTTCAAACCTTTATTATGCAGCCACCCTGCGATCTACTTGGTGTACTTTGTCCGTGCGTCCTCCCAGGCCTACAAATGAACTACCACGCACCAGCCCTGGGCCACTACCCACGGGGAAGGGACGCTGAGCCGCGCGCCACCCCCGCCAGGCGCGGGGTGCCACCAGCACCGCTCTTAGTGCCACTTCACGTGTTCCCAGGGGGCCTTTGCCCGTCCCGGATGCCTCCCCAGGGAGGGTTCACCGCCGGCCCGCGCCCCACAGGCCCCGGCCCTCCTCCGGGAAGGGGCCTCGGGCCCTCCAGCGGCCTCAGCCCGCGCACCTGGGGCCGGCCACCATCTCCCGGGGCAGGGAGTGCCGCAGGGGCGGCGGCGGCGGCTCCCCACGAGGCCGCCGGGGCGCGGGGTCCCGCCCGGGCCAGCCGCACCGCCACGGCCTCAGGCCCGGCCCGGCCCCGGCGCCTCAGGCCCTCACCGGCCCCACGGCGGCGGCGCGGCCGGGACTTCTTCCCGTCCCGCCTTCTCGCGAGAAGCCGCCGTCACGCGCGCCTCCGGCCCGGCCGCGCCTCACGCAGCCGCCGCCGCCGTATCCTTCCGCGCTCTCCCCCTCCCCCTTCTGGAGAGTTCTGCACGGCCGCCGCAGGACAAGTAGTCCCCGCCGTCCCCCGCTCCTCCTCTCTCTCGCCCGGCCCTCCCCCTTCGCTCCCAGCCCGGCCTCGGCCCTCGCCGCGGCGGCCGCCTCCGCCCCGCCAACCGCGCGCCATCCGCCGGCGGCGGAGCGCGGCCGGGGAGGGGACGGGAAGG
>VZTQ01010944.1:14806-61517 GCA_013400755.1 Pelecanoides urinatrix
CGGGCCCTGGGGCCGCGAGGGGGCGCCGGCGCCGGGGCAGGGCCGCGGGCCCGGGGGTGGGCAGCCGCCGCCGCCAGCTGTTGCAGCTTCGGGGGCTGCTGCTCGCCCTCGGCGTGGAGCCGGACACGCGTGGGGGCAGCGAGGAACCCCGCGGGCCGCCGCTCGTGGGAGAAGGTGCCCAGAGGAGTGAAACGCTGCCCGCGCTGGAAGTTTTGGCGTAGCTGGTTTGGGAGCTCCGTGGCGAAAGGCTCTTTTCCTCCCTCAAGCAGCGAGGGTGCTGGTGTTGGATGCTGAAGCACTAAGCGTAGCAAACCTGTCGCCTTCAACTGGTCAAAGTAGCGTGATTTATTGTTTTAATAGAGCTGGTGCTGTTTGACAACCTGAGTCATCTAGCAGACTTGTAGGGAAGGGCACGCGAGGTGCCTTCTCCTCCCGGAGCAGGAGGTGCTAGGTGCCCTAGCCTTTTGGAAGGTGCCCTAGCCTTTTGGAAGGTGCCCTAGCCTTTTGGAAGGTGCCCTAGCCTTTTGGAAGGTGCCCTAGCCTTTTGGAAGGTGCCCTAGCCTTTTGGAAGGTGCCCTAGCCTTTTGGAAGGTGCCCTAGCCTTTTGGAAGGTGCCCTAGCCTTTTGGAAGGGGCCCTAGCCTTTTGGAAGGTGCCCTAGCCTTTTGGAAGGGGCCCTAGCCTTTTGGAAGGTGCCCTAGCCTTTTGGAAGGACGCTGCTGCTGAATCTCTTGTAGTCTTACGACCATCCTGTGCTTGATCATCATGGTATCTCTTAAATCCACTCTATTTAAGAGAGGAATATCCAAGTACAGTTCTAGTATCGTGGTGAGTCAGGCAGGGAATTTATATCCTTTTCTCTGCAGGACGTGGCTGTCAGTTTGGAGTCCACGTGCAAGGTTCAGGTGTAGAAGCCAGTCCTGCCGAAGGGTTTTGGTTTCGATTACGATGTGGATCTGCCTTTTGTCTAGACTCGGATGTGAACCTGTTACTGAATGTTTAAGATCAGTTTGCCAGCTCTGTTTGTTACATATGTACGTTACGTTGGATTTGGCTTACGTGTTAAGGTCTTTGCTTTGATTGTAGGTTAATTTGAAGTGTTTGTGAAGCTTTGCGTGTCGTACTGATCGAATTAAAGCTAAGGTGGGGAAGAAAATTGAAGATAGCTCTAAGGCTTACGTATGCTCGTGGAGTAGGTAGAGCTTGAAAGGAAAGAACTGAGTACAATTTTAGTGTGCTGAAATTTCCAGATGAGTGTGTGGTAGCGGGTTAGATAAGGAAGTTGTGCTCCAGCTGAGTATCGCGTGTCTGTGACGTTCTGTCACTCACTTCGGTGATAGTCAATACAACGTGAAGACCATTCCACAGCACGTCTGGGGGCTCGCGGGTGTTTTGAAAAAGCGCTTTCTCCTCGGGAGCGGGTCCTGTGCCTGCCGTCAGAACAGGCCTGGGAGGCAGGGCAGCGAATGCGGAACAGGATAAATGGGAGTGCTGGGAGCAGGGGGCACACACAGATAGTGCAGGGCTTTTGTGGGGTGGGTGTATCTTCTACTGGGTAACTCGGAAGCAGGGAAAGTCGCTTTATGGTAGTTTAGTGTGTGCTGAGGTTCAGAATTCAACACTCGGAGCACTTCTGCTTCCAGTCTGTGTTTTTTAACAGGAGAGAAGCTGAATGTGTCCAGTCTTTGCTAACATTGGGTGCTCATGGACTGATTCTTCATGCTGCTTGTCAAAGATAAAGCATCCTGAGGGATAATGGGGGCTGTGTAAGGTTACAAAAGTCTTTAAAGCCTTGGGAAGTAGTGTGAGAGCGTCACCAAAGCAGTGGTGTATCTCGAGCTCTGCAAAGTACCAAGTGTTTCAGTGGAGTAAGAGTGGTGGCTTTGAGGAGAAGGGAGACGACAGGGCTGTAGGCAAGATTTCCAACAGAAACAAAGTATGTGAAGGGAAATGAAACCACTTGCTAGCAGTCCAGATGCTTTAAAAGTTAGATGGGAGTTAAGCTACAGGCTAGAAAGGAGCACTCTTAATTTGAGTTACTGTGATTGTCTTGCTCAGCTACTTCAGCAATAATCACCAGTTGTTTACGCTCCAGCTATTTTGAACGCTGTGGAGAGTGTTCGTATCATCATCTTGTTTTTGTTCTGGTCTCTGGGAAAAGCAGCGGTATCTGAACGCGTAGTGACCGTCCCTGTCAGGATAACGAGGAGAACAGCAAGCTTCCGACCTTTGCTGTTGTACCTTGTGGCAAGAACAAAAGCCTGCAGAATGTGGATTAAGTAGAAATAATCCCGGTAGACTCGAGTACAAAGAAGCGATGGAAAGGAAGGCTGCTGCTCAGGCATTTTTGGAGGGTATTATCAGTCTTGATACATCAGTGTTCAGGTCTCAGTCTTGGCACTGCTCTTGTGCTTGCGTTGCTCAACCACAGACTATGAGGTTTTCTCCAAAGTTTTTGTGTCTTTGGATAATATAGGGGTGAGAACTCCAGAAACAAGCAGAAAATCCCAAGGGTAAACCTTTGATACAGTGTCAACAGTGTTACCTGAAATGGCCTCTGGCATGTTGAACTCCTCTGGGCTGGAAGAGGGGAAGGACAAGAAGTTGTTTGCAGCCGGGTAAGTAGTGTTGGTGTGTGAGGTAGCGCAAGAACCTGCATGGTCCGTCCCAGCACGTCTCTGGCGGCACGGGTGTTCTTGGGGTTGTCTGGAGACTTGAGCCGGGGTAACGTGTCTGCACGAAGCAGCAGCTGTTCTTCAAGCAGATGCTCCGAAAGAGCTCAGTCTTGAGACCTGCTATCAGATTGCTGCTTGCATGGTTCACCGCAGTCCTCCAGGCAGCGGTGTTCTTCGTTCTTGCTTTAGGTGCTTACTGGGACGCAGGTTTAAAACTTGGAACTCTTTTCTTGTGAGAAATGTTTGGGATGTAAGCAATGATGCCAGCCAGAGTCCTCATGAAGTGTGGGGATAGCAGTGAAGCATAACAATTTCATTGTTATTTTTAAATCTATAACAATGATACTTTTATCATAGTTCTTTATCATGGATTTATTTTGTAAGAAATGCAGTGTGAAGATATCTAGAGGTGGACAGCCATAATGAACAGCTTCCATTTTAAGATTTAAGCCAAAGCGCTTTGAATTCAGCTGCATCCCCATCTGTGTTGCTTATCTTTAGGATATATATGTTACCTATAAGTGAATAACTAGGGCATCTTTTGGAGTTGCTTTGGATGGGAGGGCAAGTAAAAGGCTAATGTGTCATCTTTTATGGGTTTTCCCTTACGAACTGCTTGATGGACCCTGCAGCGAGGGGAAGGGGAAATTAGAAACTGTACCAGCCCTGATAAAGTCAAACACGTCTGTATAGCAGAGGAATGGTGGCTTATTACCCGTTTTCTGGAACTCTGTATTATAAGGAGTGCTGCTTTGTAGAACTGAACTGTATTCCAGGGATGTCCCTGTTGAGCTGCGGAGGACGAAGGGCTTGCCTGTAGTCCAGAGCCGATGGACCTCCCGAGATGCTCAAGTATTGCTGCTGCCGAAAGGAACGCTCCCCGCGGATGGCATGCCGTAGGCTTACTGAACAACGTTACTGTTAACTGAGTGGTGTGCGTGCTACCTGTGCTGAGCAAACTTGGTGTTATTTCTGTGCCACCAGTTCTGCTTTACAGCAGCCAGCGGGAAGAACTTGGTCCTTCCGTTACAGCCTCTTGCTGTGTTTGTGGAGCTGCCAGCGCAGCCCATCTGTGTTAAATATCTTGTGTGGCGAGTACAGAGAATACTGGTTAAGCTTCTGTTAGCTAGCTAGCCTTTTTGATACTCGGATTCCACACCAGGAGGAAGTAATACATTGCTTTGGTGTTCTTGCTGTTCAGGCTTTAAAAAAAAGACAGTTACATCTGAGCTTGTTTATAACGTGTACTTTGGTTATTACTGTATTTCATACAGCTTGACTTTTCTCATGCTACTCAAGTGCTTGCCTTCTAACTTTTGCAGAGTCTTGTAAGAAGTCAAAGTCAGTGGATCTGAGCCATTTCAAGATTGAAAAAGCAGATTCTGCCAAAGCAAAAGGATTAAAATCCTTCTGAAGATTAAAATGTTTCTGCCTTAGAATGGCAGATACTCTGGAATCGCAAAAGTCCTGTAGACCAGGAGAGAGCACCTTTGGCTGTGGTAGGGAATCTGTGATCTGTGCGAGCGCTGCCTTGTGCAGAGGGACCCTTGGCAAGGAGAGAGCGGCGCTGTGTGGAACGCGTGGTGGCTGTAGGCTCTCACACCTCTGCACGGTGCCCTCTGCGATGGGTAGAAGGGGCAGCAGGCTGTGCCCACCCTAACGCCGGCACAGGCCGCGGCAGGAGGCTGGCAGCTGCTCGTCTGCGCGTTGGCCCTGCTGCTGCGGCACTGTCAATTTGACCTGGGCCCTGGTTCCGTATTGCTTGGCGCTGCTCTGTTGAAAGCCGCTAACAATTCATGGCTAAGTGCCTGAAAGTTCCGTTTTGGTTAGATAAATCACAATTTTGTAACACAGCCCTAGACTGCCTGTCACAGAAGGGTTTAGGGGCTTCAGGCAAATAAACGTGGTAAAGTTGGATTAAAACCTTCTTTTGCTGCTGTAAGTGAAAATGAGGCTTATAATCAAGCTAGTGATGTGGTCTGTGAGTAAGTTACAGTTTGAAAACAGCTCAAACTGGAGTAGGGAGGGAAGACCATGGGGTGCAAGCTAAAAGGACTTCGGATAATCTTTGGCTGGGGCGTACATCTAGCGTGTTGGAGTGCATTTGGGGAACTCCACTGTCTACCAAGGTTTATTACAGTTGCTGGAACGGACTACCAAAGGATGCTGGCTTTGTACTTGCTTGGCTGGCTTCTTGATAGTGCTGGTTATGTTTATTATTCTTACTAAAGGCTGTATTAGCATTAACTTAATCCTTAAAACTAGTCTTATCTTCTGGCCAGAGCAGTTTTTACCAGAAACACATTAGACTGGGGAGGCAATTGTTGTGTAGAGGAATAAATTTGAACTTCTTTAACAAATACCTTTGGAGTTTACAATTAAAACTAATTATAACTTGAAATGTGTGCAGGGTTAAACTTTAAGGTAAGACTTAAAACACTTGTGTTTGATGGTGTTTTAAGAACTTCTTGTGCAGTTTGTGAACTCCTTGATCAAGATGCATTTTAAATGCAATGTACTAGCTGCTGGGAAATGGGCTGTAGCGGGAGGAGGGTGGAGAGAGCGTGGGTCTGAGTGAGACTTGTGGCACTGGCCCTCCTCTCTGCCCGGAGGCCTCGCTGGCAGCTGATGCCTTTCGTGTCTTGGGAAGCATGGCTGGGGGGCTGTGGCACGTCCATCTTCCTTAAAGTGCTTTCCTGGAACCCCTGGGTAGGGGTTTGTTTTGTTGGGAACTTAAGAACACAATTAAGTCTGCTTTTGGAGCCTAAACGTCCGTTTCTTGTGTGAGTTTTGTAGCTTTTAAGATATCTAGTTTGTGAATGTAATGGTAGTAGTTTCATTCAACTTGGCCTTTGGGCAAGACACCTTAAGCCTTGCTTTGCACCATGCTTCCACTTCCTCTTTTTTGCTGAGGAACTAATTGATAAATTTAATGGTAAGATGGGTCAAGTTAATGGTTTGATCCGCAGTAGTGGGTGCAACCCCAGGGGTATTTTGCTGTAGGGGAGAGGGCAGAAACTTTAAGTTCTGCAAGTTGGCTTTCCAGCTGAAGGCAATTCATGGTGAGGTAGCCTCCTAGGAGCTGAAAGACTGACACTGAAATCTCAAGGCTGCCTGATTCTTAGCTTTTAAGTTCCTAAAGCAGAACCTTCTGCATGTTGCTTTAAGGATCAGAAACTGTCTCAAACAGTAACCAGCTACAGCTTTCTTCAGGTATTGGTTTAAAATTAGACATTGACTAACAAGCCTTCCCAGATTGTGGGGAAATAGAGCAAGCCTTGCAGCGTAGGGTCTGATACATGCAGTAATGGCTGGATTGTAGATGATACCAAATTGTAACTGAATCCTCCATCTATTAGGAGTTCAGTTTTATGTGAACTCCAGTTGTTTGTTCTGAGTTATAAGCCAGCTGGTTTTCAGTCTCCCTCAGCAACACCTGGAAGCAAAGACCTCACTGGGTCTGGTGTTGTGCTAGTGGTGCCTTGGAAACTGCAGAGGAGTTTTCAAAAGGCAAAGTAACCTCTCAGGCAGGTGCAAAAGCTTGGCGCTGTGCCGGAGCAGTGGATGCTCCTCTCCATTTGTACCGGGATAAACGCAGCCGTATGTAGCTATCATTCCTGTTCTTAAACTTGGCTCTGCAGGTCTGACAAGTGAGTAGTGGAAATCCTACTAGCATGTCGGCCGCTGGAAGAGAATGGCGTGTTAAAGTGATCGTCTGTGCCCTGCCGGGAAGTCGGTAGCGTGTTAGCCTCTCCGGTGTGCAGAGGCAGCTGCCCGGCTGCTGGCTGTGCTCTGCAGGTGTCGGTGGAGGTTAAACTTCCTTCTTGTTATCCGAGCTGTTATTCTACAGAAGCTGGGAGGTTTTGTATCACAAGGGCTTGACTTTAGAGTTGTTGCTAAACTTTTCCAAGCGCAAGGAGCTTATGCATTTCTTTTTACATGGGCCTTTTAATCTGCAGTGTTTCAATCTGTGGATTTATAGAGCAGAACCTGAATTGCTGCCTTAGGTGGGAGCTGCATGACTGAGACGAGCGATGTGAGTGTTCATTGTAAGTCATGTCTTTGCAGTGAGATATATATATATATATACACGGCTTCAGAAAGCCAAAGTATTCTTTCTAGCTGGAACTGAAGATTGAAGAGAAAGAAATAGTAGTTTGATGCGAAACAGGGCTGCTACTAACTGAACTTCATTATTGCCTCTGCATCTGATGTGAGACTTGCCTCGTGGTATCGCTGAAGGTGTGTTGTTTCATCCAGCTCGGTGGAGCAGGGATTTTGAGCAGCTGGACATAGGGTGAATGTCGGGGCAGCTTTGGAGCTGTGTATTCTACTAGCTGGTAGAATTATGTGCTGAAGCTGCAGCCTGTGTTTGTACCTATTTTCCTTTTATAGTAGGGAAGGTGCATGCTAGGTTCTTAAATATAATAGTAGGTTGTGGTCTTACATGGAAAACATGGATTCTTGTGCTCCTTTCAAGTCTAGTGCTGTTGCATTATATTTATGCAGAAAACAGGAGTGAAGGGGATGAGAAGTGGTAAGGAAGAGAGGTTTAGATGTGTTTGAGGTTTTTTTTAATAGATGTGTTTGGGGTTTTGAGTACTGTAGCATTAAATTGTCTCTTCCAGATTAGAGTCCAATAGCATTTGGAAGCGGACTGTACTCTATACAACTTCAGAAAGAGTAGGTGTATTTCTGTTTTAAGTTTTCATGCCCGTACTTCTGAGTTTGTGCACGTGGAGGCTCACGTCATTCTTTGTAGCTGAAGAACATGCGGCCGTCAGGTGCCAGTGAAGTTGTGTGTACGTGCCTGTGTGTCCCTGTCCCGCGCTCACTGTGCGGGGTGTCTCTTGGCTTGCTGGCGCTGAAGCAGAGCACAGTGCGGTTTGCTACTCTGCATTTTTCAGACTGTCGCTATCTGAAAACTTGCAGAGTACATGCACTTCTCTAGGGCGGAGCAGTATTCCTCTGTTGCTCAGGATGATACTCGGCTATTTTATGTTCTGGAGTTAAAGCAGAGGTGTACAGTGGCTGGTGTGAAGTGTGCTGGTGGGGCGCGAGCGCGCGTTACTGATCTTCACGCTAGCTGATGCTCGCAGCCAGGAGGAAAGGAAGGAACCCTCACTTGGCTAAAGTTGGCTGCTCTGAATTGACATGCCCAACTGACAACTCTGAAGAGCTTTCCTCTTTCAGAGGATATCTGCAGATGCTCTCCACCTTCAGGAGGGAGCAGGCTCTTCAGCAGGTGCTGCACACTCAGTATCTAGTCCTGTCCAAGTCCAGGCTGAACCATGAAGTGTGGGAGCAAGGTTTGCTTGGGTCAGCACTGTAAGAAGCTCGGTGGGAGCCCTAGGAAAGCTTCGGTAGTCTGTGGTGTCAGGTCAGGAGGCTTTCAGCTGGGCTCCTTAGATATTGGGAGCTGCTGAGAGCAAAACCAAACTTGTGTGTCCTTTACAGTAGTCAGAGTATGTGAAGCTTTGTATCTCCACTGCAAGACTTCTGGGGGACTTCATACTGAGGGGAAAATCCCGAGATTTACCTGTTTGATGTAAGGCAACTTTCTTCTGTTGTAACCAAATGGTCTTCTGTTAGTGGTGGCTTCCCAGTTCGTGGGAAATAGAAACTGGAACTCCCAGAGATCGTCTGTTCAAGAGCTTAAATACTGCCTGTAAATAACAAAAGGCCGTTAAGTGACAAGCTTTTTCCATTACTGCACTCAGCTTGTCTTGATCATTGTCCTTAAATGTTTTGTCTATCAAAAGCTTCAGATAAGTCTGGTATCTGAGACTCGCTGTGGGCTGTTCCCTTGCAGGCTGTGGAAAGCTGAACGCGCACGGGGCCAGCGACAGCATGGGAGTGTTTCCTGAATGCTAGATTTAGTTGTTCTCGTAATGGTTGTCTGGTGTTTGTTTTAGCTTTCTAGACTGAGCTAGCACAGAAACAAGTTAATATGTTTGGGCCCATCATGCAAAGCAGGTCAGTGGCTGAGCCAGAAATAGAGCGAAGTTTGACTTTAAAGCTTTACTCTATTTGCACTTCCCACTTCCGGAGCAAATTGCTAATGTGAGTTATTGGTGGCAATGTGTGGACTCTCTTTCTGATCTGGGCTGAAATTTTGCTTCAGATTGAAACTCAGTATAGTTCAGAAGTATTCTGAATTACTCAACCCATCCAGCCAGAGCAACTGAGACTCATAATAGGATTTCTTCAGAGCAAAATTTGACTGACGTGGGTACTTGGAAAGTGAGGATTTCCGTTCATGGGCTAGCAGTTCTATAGGTACAGAAGGCCTTGTATTTTATTCCATTTAACTGCCTATATTCACTGATGCATACATCTGGAGAAATGACCACAGGTTATTGAAGTTTTGTATACTGCGAAAAGGCTACTGCAGTCTTGAGATGATAAACTAGATCACTATAGCTGGACCAACCTGGGAGCTGTTACAGTACGGGGCATAAAATAAGGCTAATACTGAGAGTCGTTGGACTGAGCCCATCTTATCTCTCTGTGACCCGGAGATAGTGGAGTATATAATACCTCGGTAATGCTTGGAATTTCTTAGGTTTTGTTATCAATGAAGGCAAACCTGATAGACCTTATGACCTGATGAGGATTGCTGTGACTTTGAGTGTGGAAACCTGGGGAGGAAACTGATGCACATGCCAAACATGTTACCTGGATTTAAGATGCAACTTTGCTTTCTGGGGTCCTGGCTATTAGTTTTGTGGTGTTGCCATTCTTGTGGTTTCAGGAAACTCACTGATGTAAGATTCGTGAGCAAGAATGATAGCCAAAGTGCCACTAGCAACTTTTTTTAGCAATAACATGATTGGTTTTGAAATTAAATGAAATGAACTGTTCCTGTTTTTTAGGAGTTGAATGATCTGGCACGTGATCCTCCAGCACAGTGTTCAGCAGGGCCTGTTGGTGATGACAGTAAGTATGCTACTATCAGCAAACACCTGCAGTCTCTAACTTTTTCCTTTTTCTCTAAAACGGGATGTCCAGTTCCTTAGCAAGGAGAACCCTTCCGTTTCTTTTGGTTAGACTACTAGATACTACTCCACATACTAATCTTAAATTTGTTGCCCTTCTGTGTCTCTTAATACCTTCCTTGTGTGTCACTGGAGATCTGTGTTACTCCTGTTTTATTGATGGGGCAACTCTGTGCACTGAGGACATCTTAAGTTACACCTTTTGAATTAACTCTGGCATTCTTATAGGGCATGAAGTGAGTAAACTTCAGTAGCTGTGGCCAAACCAGCAAGCAGCTGCACACAGCTTTCTGAACTTCTTTGAGGTCTAAACTGTGTATGGTATAGTCACATGGTCCTGTAGAAGTGACTATATTTTACACAGGAGTTGGTTAACACTGCATTTTTTTTAAGAGGGTTACACGTAGTCCTTGGGGATAAGAGATTAAGATGTGAATGGAAGGAAAACTAGTTGGTAAATTAAAGCTTGAATCATGAAGTAATTTTAGATTTTTTTTTTTTAAGTTTAATAATTACTGCGGTCAAATGAGTTATAGGAACACTGGAAACGTTGCTTGTTCTTTAATCTGTTCTGTGCTATTGTATTGTAGAGCACATCAGAAGTATAAGAACTGAAAAACAGATTTGGCTCTTAATTTTTAGGCAGGATTTCACTCAATTTGGAATACTACTTGTGGCTTTCTCAATGAGCAAGATCAGAATGTCTAAATCCTGCTGACATGACTTAACTTGTCGCTTAATTTGGACATAGCTGCTTAGGTGTGAGAGGAAGTGCGGGTGGGGCATCCTTAAATCACATGGTACTGTTATGTTTGAAAACTGCACTCGAGTCAGTTGCCCTGCCAGGTCTGTGTAAGGGATGGCCTAGGACGATCTTTTTTGGCCTACACATCAGCTTGTTGTTTTTCCTGTGCAAGGTTGTTCACCTGGTGTGTGATTTGGAGTTGTTATTCTGTCCTTTTGAAGCTTGAGGAGCTGTGTTAAAGCAGTCAAAGCAGTTATTCTTTAAAGTCCTACCCTGAATTCTTTTGTCTAACATAATTTTATAGCAAGAAAGTCTACTGTCATTTTGTGCATGTATTATTGCCTAGGGAGGAGGGCAAGATGTATCTTGTGCCTTGACTTAGTGGTGTTTATATGGATGCTTCTTTATCTTAGTTGTCGGTAATGTTCCCCAGTCTGGTTCAATTAGCTGTGAATAAAGCAACTTAATTGTTGCCCTGTATTTTATGGTGGTTTTCTGTGAGAGGCCTTTAAACTGCAGTGGTTTTGCAAGCTGTACAGTCTTCTCCACGTTCACTAGGATGTTACATTTTCTGATGAGCTACTTTTTTTTATAGCATCGTTAAAACTCAGTCATAGCTTAGGTGAGCAAAAGCAGTAGGATGTTTGCAGCGAGACAAGAACACTTGTAAATTCACCTTTTGCATTATAACTTTACCATGGGCCTGCATTAAATGCATTGGCATTTAATACATAAAATGTCTGAGACGAGGGAGTGCGTTTACACTTTCTTGTAGCAGCTCTGCCATGTAGAAAAGGCCACGTAAGAAGACTTGGAAGCTGTGACTGGGATGCCCGTTAAACAGCGTCCATTGAACTTGCTGTGCAGCGTGGTCTCTCTGACAAGTGCACTGTTCGGTGAAGCATCCAAGGCTCGTGAGAGTGGGGGATATTTAAGTAGGGAAACTCTCCATCTATGCGCGAAGAACTCTAAGCTTAGGTATCCTTTCTAAGGAGGGAAAAGAAGCTGCCGAGATCTTTCCGAGTCACTTCTGAACTATTTAGAAGTGCTGAAGTGTATAGAAATTATTTCCTATAGAAATCCTAGGACTAGATTAAAAAACACACTTGAAACCTGAGAATGAAAATACTGAAACTAGTGGAGATGTTACTGTTCAGCAATGCTTTCAAACAAGTGAAAACCATGTTTAGGTTTGAGGGTTTTTAGCAGTAGTGTCAAGGTTCTTCCAGTTACCCCCAAAACAATTTCTGCTTTCAGAATAGTATTTCAAAGAAGCTTGTAGTTCATGGAAGAGAAATTACCGAGATGTAGAGCCAGTCTCAGGCTTTTCATCCCTTAAATTAGCAAGTGTGATTTGTGCCATGATAAACTACTTCGTAGTTTCTGAAGACTGTCAAAGGTGATGGAGATCATCTGGTGGAGAAGGTGGTAACACAAGTTGGTGAATGCTTATAATGGAAAGTTACTACTGAATACAGAAAGCTTTAAAGTAGTATTCAAGTCTCCTCCTGCCACCTTTCTGAAAGACCTCTAATTAAAGACTTTCACTATTGAGAGCAACACTTTGGGTCTATGTAAGTGGATGGCAGTGGCAGCAACAGAAGGTGCCTTCTCCGAGATCCCTGTGCTCTAGGTCTGCCTCGGTTGCCTTGTCAGAGTGACATTTCTCAGAGTTCAGGACATGCTGTGCTTGCCAAGCGGTATCTTGTGGCTAGTCCAGCCGATGTAAACTGCCCCCAGTTCTAAGCTTCTTGTCCCTGTAGTTCATAAACTCTGGAAAGTGAAGAGCTGTTTCTTCCTTGTTAACTGGAGGGGTGAGATTTTCTTTCAGTAATGTAGTGTTAGCCCTCTTCACCCACCTCTGGCCTTTGTTTTGGCAACATGCTTGGGACTGGATTACACTAATATCCTTCCAGAGTGCTATGCAGTGGCTTGGTTCACTTCCAAACATGTACCTGTGCTTAGCTACTGAAAGTCAGCAACTCCCTTACTTTGTAATTAACTTCCCGAATGGCTGATTTCAAAGTAAAGAATCAATTGCAATAAGCTCTGCATGACAAATCCATCTTTAGTTCATCAAACTTGTCCTGGATGTTGTGAGAATCTAAAGCTTAGGTTAAACAAGCACTTTCCTGGAGTCTGGGGTGGGAGTTGGGGGGGGAAAAACCCCCAAAACAACCAAACCACCCTTCTAGCTTGTAAAACGTTAAGATTCACCGTGAAGGTGTGTTTCTTTCTGGTTTCTTGTTGTGTTTAAGACAACAGTTGGTTATATCGCTTCTCTTCTCAGTGTGCAGAGGTATGCAGGTTAATGTCCAGTGCTGTCTGTGTGCTCCAGTGCAGTCACAGTGACTCTTACCAGCATCTACTGATGCCTGTGAAATTCTTGGTGGTTTTTCTGTGATTAGCTGTGCTCTTCACTGCTGGGTTTCTGCTGCCCCTTTGTCCTCTTGTTCTAGGTTTCTCACTGTCCCGCTACAGGTGATACAGACTTCGGTGAAGTGGTCTGAACCTTTTAAAATGGGTGAACGCTACATATGAACACATGAGCCACTGTGTTGATTTCCAGACTCTACACTGAGTGTGGAGTTTCTGGAAAGGCTGGCTGGTGTTACCGGCTGTAATGCCCTTTGTAACAAACCTGCCCCTCTAACCAAACACTCTTCTCCCCTTGTCTTGGCAGGGCTGTTCCCACTCAGCTTTTTTTCTCTTCCTTGTATGAGGTCATTCCCGGTTGTAATGCCTGTACCATGTGTAATTAAAAACTGCTCATGCTAGATGAGAACAAGTAGTGCCACTCTGGGCCAAAATTACTTTTGGCACAGGTAGTTTTGAAAGCTGTAGACACCAGTTGCAAGTTAAGTACATAGGTGCAGGTGGCTTCAACTTCTGTCTTGAAGGCTTACCTTGCAACACCTGGAGTCTTCTGTACAGCTCCCAGTGTGAAGATGCGATGCAGCTGACCTCCATGCGGAGGGGAACAGTACTGTTTCATGAACAATTTGTTAAGCTGGTGCTCTTCACACCAACTAGTGTTAGAGCCTTCGGAGAATGCAGGAACCCTGAGAACTTCCTAACGTGCCTCATGCAGATTAACAGCTTTGATTGTTTTCCTTATGTTCTGCAGCATAAAGACATTCTTCACGAATCATCTGTATTACCAGATTAAGATGTTCTCTTGGACAGATGCATACGAGTGAGAATTTTTGTCCATTTAACCTAAAATGTGTACTAGCTCATCCTGGTCCCAAGTATTGAGCAAACTGTCATTCTTGCATTCTCTTGAGACTTGTATTGCATTCTGCTGCTTGAATGAAGTCTTGCGGCCTCTGTGGAGACTAAGCTTAAACGTTTGGTCGAGGTAACACTGGCTTAGGTTACCTCTTCACATATGGTTATATACAAAGCTTAGGCTTACCCTCCATTTAACTAAGGATCTGTGTAGGAGAGATCTTACCTAAACAAGGTATGAGTTCCTACTGTACCTTTGCTGTAGCTCCCTCTGAGGGCAGTGCAGTCATTGGAAAGAGGGCGTTGATTCAGGTGCTTTATTGGAAACAACAAAGTTGAACTCAAAATTTGTTGGGTCTGAAATGTTGACTGTAACTGTCTGGATTTTTATTGTAAAGGGATTTTTTGCAGGGCACAAAATGTGTGTGGTATCACAGCAGTCCCAAAGTGTGGACCAAATGAAAGTGGAGTGCTGAGTACTTCGCTCTGTCTCTGTTTAATTCTTCGGCTTGCTTCCCTGCAGCTTTTCAGAAGGCTTTGTTTTTAAAATAGACTTTTCTGTGCTGCTTTGTCTGGAAGTAAGTAGTTCATTACTTGGGCTTCTCCAAACTGAAGTAAATCTTTCTCTTTTTCAGTGTTCCATTGGCAAGCTACAATAATGGGACCAGTAAGTATGAGAGAATTGATGTTCATAGCTTTTTATGACCAGTCTTCTTTTAATAACTCCTGAAACTGCAATGATTCTTTTTCATTAACAGAATGACAGTCCCTATCAAGGTGGAGTATTTTTCTTGACAATTCACTTCCCAACAGATTATCCCTTCAAACCACCTAAGGTGAGTGGCTGGTACCATAAATCTATTCATTACCATATGGTGTAACGTACATTTGTGAGCCTACACTGAAATTTTCCTTCTTCTGCAGGTTGCATTTACAACAAGAATCTATCATCCAAATATTAACAGTAATGGCAGCATTTGTCTTGATATTCTACGATCACAGTGGTCCCCAGCACTAACTATTTCAAAAGGTACCTCCAATGCTCATTTAATTTTACTCTGCTGAAATGAATTACTGATTTGATTTAGAATGTAAAAACTGCTGCATTCCTGCTGTCAGCCGTTTCTGTGGTCACTACTGCAGTCCTGTGACTCTACATCTAGCTTGCAGCCAGCTCATGAGCGCGGACATCCAGTTTCCCTGTGACCACAGGGAGACTGCTCAGCTCTGCCAGTGGATCAGATAAGTCTTACTACACTAAGGAGATAGTCTTGTCCCCTCACCTCAGAGTCTAAACACTTTAACTAAAATAAAATAAAAAACCACCACGGAAATTAAACTTAGTACATGACAATGGAAGACTTCAATGTTCAAAACGCACACCAAGTAAAATATGTAGGGGAACAGCTGTGGCCTTTAAAAAATGCTAAATCTGCTTTGATTCCTTGTTATCTTTTTTAAAAAAAAGTCCCTTTTTCAAGGGAACATCAGAACTCCGTGTTGGTCTTTTTTTTTTTTTAACAAAACTTTCAATGACATGGACTACTAAAACATGTTTTAAAACTTAACAAGCCCGGACTATCTTAAATTTTTTTGTTTTGTTTGCTAAAACCATCTTGGTCCCCGTGAACTGTGTTAGCTTTTGGGGCACTGGAATATGTCCTTTTCCTGGAGGAGCAGTATCCATATTATTTAATGCAAATAGTAGGTTTTAAACACTTTGAAAGAAGACCCAGGATTGAATTTTACTCATTTTTTCTGGTTATTGAAAGTGTGGATCCTTGGCTTGTAGATCTAGCCATGGCAATTGAGAATATTTTTGGTCTCTTCTGTGCATGGACAGTGTCCTGACCATTCCATTTTTGTAGCTTCACACTGTTTTTGTAATTAAATGCTGCTGATATCACATCTAATTACAGCATCATTCACATTGTGTCCCAGCTCTGAGGCTGTCCTGTTGCCTGTAATTCTTCCCTCCAACACCATGTGATGTTCCCGGACAGTTTCTTTTTGGTTCAGACAGATGACTTCTGGTACCCCTCCCTTGCACATCGTAACTGTCTCCCTTTTACTGAACTCGCAAAAGTTCCTACCTCCTCTGTCCAGCTAAAGGCTTCTGCATCTGTAGAAACAGATGAAAAGGCAAAACAATATCTTGACTTATCTCTTGAGAGAAGTGAATCTGCTAGTGCACGAAGCTGAAAGTCTTCACTAGTGAGTTGAAAGAACCTGAAGAAATGGTGTCAGTCAAGGGAAAGTGCTTGTCAGGTTGATGCAGCTTTCCCTACAAGTGCTTCCAGTCAAGCTACTGTTGGAAGCACTAAGTTAGTACTAAGTACTGACGTCTTACGTTTTGATTAAATTGCTGTATAACTGGTTAGAATACTATCGTTGGAGAATGTGTAATGTGGCATGGTATCTTTCATTTGGTTTAGAGTCCTAAAATGACCTTATAGGCAGTGGTGTGATAGATGGGACACTTGAAAATACTGGAGGATAGACCAGAATTAGGACAGTTAGAAAAAGATGGGGCAAGAATTCAAGAGGCTAGTGAAGGGCATCAGTGGGCTGCCTATTATTGGCTGTCAGCTGTAATCACTCACAAAATATATCTTAGCATTAATTTTGCAAATACAGTTGCAGTATGCTCAACATTTTCATCTCCTTCTGTTCTCTGCCTTGAACTCTTCTTTTTTTCTTTCCAAACTGCATCGTTGTGGCTTAGCTGGAGTAAGCCATGGGATCAGTGTGGCCATTCTGTGCTACTCAGCCCCTCCTATCACCCTAGCTCCCTCTTAAAGTACGCTCCCTGAGATTAGCTGTCTTTATATTGCTGATTACTTTTCACTCATTGCAGAAGCGTTCATATGAATGCCCAAACTCTCATTCATATAGCACAAAACACATACAGATGTACCCCGTGAGAAAAGAATCTTGTCTGAGTTCCCTTGGTGTTCGTTTCATGAAGGAATTAAAGCAAAAGAAATCCTTACAGGTGACTTCATAGAAATTCAGAATACTTCCCTCAGAAGTAACAGGGATGTCTTGTTGGAAAGCAGACCTCAACTTAATAAGAGGCAAGAGCTGATACTTAAAAGAAGCATTCCTGTCTTGAACAAGTATAAATAAGTTCCACAAAGACAACTTCAGTGATTTAGGGTGGAAATCTTGTTTTCAGTCAGTTTAGAACTGTGTCTTTGGGGCTATTTCAGCTCTCTAGTAACTGTTTGATTAGCCTTATCAAAGAATAAGTGTGTTGCTAGTAGGAAAAGCTGTTGGGTAATCAAGTGAATAACAAGACTTAAGTTATTCAGCATGAAGCTTACATCCCTTCCAAAGCAGCAATTTAGTATTTGTAGTGTAGATTTCTTAAAGTATTTCCTAAATTATGCCACCCTTTAAAAAGGGGATGCTGTTGGGAGCAAGCTGTTTGAATTTAAAATCTGTGAGCAGATAACTAGAACGCAGCTATAAAAAGAAGTGTACTTTCTTTACTGATAGAGAAATCAGGGAAGACTAGAAACAGTTCTTCTAGGAAACAGCTTATCGTGCACAGCTTCCTCCTCCTGAGGCGTCTGGTAGGCCACGCTGTCAGCAGCTCACACGGGCAGATGCTATGTTGCAATTAATGTGTAGTACATGAATATGTTTTTTACCCTAACCTGCAAGGGGAAAGGTGAAGGAGTATGCAGTGACTTCCTTTTAATCTATAGTGCCACTTTTTTGGTGGAAAGACTGAAAAATCATGTCAGTGCTACTTAATCATCCCAGTTAAGTGGTAAAGGTAGGGGTCTTGGCTCCTGGCGCTCTGGAGGATGGTTGGCTGCTCCAGGTGGCCTTTGGAGTATCTGGCTGGGGACCTTGCCCCTGCCCTCTTTGCTGGGTAAGGTAGTGAAGGCCTGAGTGTGGGGGCCGTTGGAGGAGTTTTATTTGAGACCTCTAAATAAATAAGGAAGTTTCTCTCTCTGTAAAAAAACTTGATAAAGTGATCTTGGCTACAATAGCATCTTGGGTTTTTGTTCTGTCCCTCCTAGACTTGTTGAAATGGGTTCTGAATAATTGAGAGAACAACACTGGGTGTCTCAGTAGAATAGCTAACTTGTTTGTATTAGTAATTCTGAAGTAAGTGTTCCTTAACGAATACGTATTGTTGAATAAATAATCTCAAAATAGAGTCTTAAACATACCTTGGTGGCTAATTTAAACGCCAAAGCTTAAGCAGAATGCGTAGGCTTAAATTAAAAATGTTATCTCAAAGTCTGCATAAATAAGAATCCCTTTTGCCTTAAACAGGAGAATAAAGTGTTTTAACATGATTATAACTGTTAGACATTTTTGGGAAAATCCTGCTTTCTCTTGAATTTGGCAAGTGGATGTGCAAGAGTTAATACTAAACTGAAGTACTGCTTCAGTAAAGGTCAGGCTGACTTGCTCTATCCTGTCCCACTTCTCCCCACTGTGTTTTATGACTAATGAACCATGGAGCTTATATGAAGTGCATTGGAAGACCCTGCCTGGCGAATGGCAGTGAGTAACTTCAGTCTCACTCATTCAAGAGTTTAGCTCTTGCTGTTCAAACTCCTCCATGCCCAGCGCAGTGTGAATTTTCTTTGGTGCTGCTCTTGGAGGTCTTCAGTAATTGCTTTACTAAGACTTACTGGGTGGGAATTCCCAAGTACCCAGCAACCGAAATGAACTTGATCTTCACAGTGCAGTTTTCAAAATCAGGAAGTTGGTTTCTGAGCATCCTCTTGGGGTTTGATTTGCCTGTTGTCGTGTTTATCCAGATGACTGGGGGGGCATGACTTTGTCACATAGCATGGGTCACTCTCCATGTGTGCTGAGTTAAGGTTGTATGGGAAACTGCCAGTCTGGCACTTAAAACTCTTTTGCAACTTTAATGTAGCTGCTTACGTAACTTCCCAGATGTTGCCCTTGCTGCAGAGAAGGCTGCACTGGGAGCAGCGTTGCCAGCAGGACGAGGGAGATGATCCTTGCCCTCTGCTCAGCACTGGTGAAGCCACAGTGGGAGCACTGTGTCCAGTGCTGGGCTCTCCAGGACAAGAGAGACATGGATGTGCTGGAGAGAGTCCAGTGAAGGGTCATGGGCACAATGAAGGGACTGGAGCATCTCCCACTGTGAGGACAGGCTGAGATAGCTGGGACTTTAGCCTGGAGAAGAGGAGGCTCAGGGGGATCTTATCAATGTACATAAATGCTTGAAGGGAGGGTGCAGAGCAGGCAGAGCCAGGCTCTTCTCACTGGTGCCCAGTGACAGGACAAGAGGCAGTGGGCATGAAGTGAAACACAGGAGGGTCCCTCTGAACACCAGGAAACACATTTTTGTACTGTGAAGGTGATCAAGCACTGCACAGGTTGCCTTGGGAGGTTGTAGTCTCTCTCACATTGGAGGTATTCAAAAGCCGTCTGGACACGGTCATGGGCAACCTGCTCTAGGTAGCCCTGCTTGAGCAGGGGGGGTTGGAACAAGATGGTCTCCAGAGATCCCTTCCAGCCTCAACCAGTCTGTGATACACTGGGCAAAACGTAATTTTTCTTCTCTTGTCACCAGAAATTGTTGAACTGACTTAGCAGGAATTCAAGTTGCTTTGAAGCAAGAAGTTTAAACTGCTCAGATTTAAAGGTACACTTCCTGTGAGAGTAGGTAAGATTGCTGGAAGAGTTTGAAACGGGACTATGGTTAAGGAATAGGATTTAACTGAAGCAGAGTCTGGAGTTGCTTTAATTCACTCAGATGCATCTTGCCCATTCACAGTCAGAAGCCAGTCACTTGGTAGTTAGCACTTGAACTTGTTGGACATCAGTGTTTTCAGTTGTGTTTTAATGTTACAAGCTTAATGTTTGTCAGCGCTAATGAAACTTTGACAACTGTATGCCTCAAAAGTTTCAAGGGTCTGGGGCCTTATAGTGATTGTATAGGCGAATACTCCTTCCAGGAGTCAGCTTTCTTCCTATTTTGGAGGAGTAGTGATCTAAGTAGTAGTGGACCTTGATGTGAAGGCTTTTGGCTGTCAGGCTGATGATTAGCAAAGGAGGAGCCCAAGCTGGATAAAGTCTCTAAAATGGAATTAAGAATTCCTCAGCAGCAGTATGTGTGCAAAGCTCAAATTTATACTAGCAGAGATGTTTCATAATCCCCAGAGTACCAGGCTGAATTAAACCTGAGCTGACAACCTTTTTCTTTCATATTTGGAAACTTGGCCGGATGAGCTGGACCAAAAAGCGTGGCACTGTCTGTCGGAGCCTGTGGCCTGGTCTCCAGGAGGATGACAGATTGAAAGAACTTGCTGCCGTAGTGTTTGTCACTCACCTGGGGCAGAGCAGGCAGGATGGGCTGCTTCCGTTACTGTGAACTCACGATGCTGGCATAGTGTGCAAGAATTGATACTAACCTGTTTCGTCCGACTGCTCCATGTCAGCGCACGAGCCTTTTGCTTATATGGTGATCTTGAGACGACTGTGCCACTTCAGATAGGACAGGCAGCTGGGTAAGTATCGTCCTGCTGTCCTGACAATGTGGCATGCAAAGTAACTGTCTCATCACCTTCTTGGTACTTCAATAAAAATTTTGTTGGTGCAGTCTTTATGCTTGCTTAGAGATGGACCTCCCTGTGGTGGGAGAAGACTGGCTTGGGGTCTGCTGAGGCCTTTTGCCCCATGCAGGAGTTGAGCATGAATAACTTCTTTTTTAAAAGATAGCTTATCTATTCCCCTCATTCTACTGATGTAGAGTGATGTGCTCTTTGCCCTTAAGATAAAAGTTAAGATAGCAGGGGCCTACAAGGAGAGAGCTAAGGCTTTCACTCATGATCTGTTTTTGACCTAAGCTGCTTGGTGCCCAAGAAAAGCCTTTACTCCTAGATGAATTCTAGATTGGCTCTCTTCAGAGAGCAGTAACTGCACCCAACAGCTGTTGAATCGGAACACAACCAGTTAAGATGTTTTTTCTGGGTAGCTCATTACCTTGGAAGCATTGATGCTTGCTTTTTATCTCCCTGCTGTGATTCAGCTGGAGATTCTAGTGCTCCTCAGTCGCTTCTCCTTATCCTGAAGTGTCCCATAGATGAGTGCTTTACTGAAGCAAGTTTTGCTTGCAATTCCAGCTAGACTTAAATAGCAGTATCTATAGTGGCTAGTACCCTATATTAAGGGGACAGCTGGAAGCGATAGATATTACACCCTTTAGGCTTTGCAAATTAAGTGAATGATTTGAGTTTTGAATTTAGAAAATGACTTCTGCGTTAAGAAAGTGAAGATAATCATCAGCTCCTTTAGGCAATCTTTTGGAAGTCTGTGCCTTACGGGTCATGTCTCAGGCTTCTGTATCAAAAGCATCTACACTTGATTAACTGGGATCACCGTCTCAGCACAGGGTGATAGGGCAGAACTAACGCTTGCCTTTCTAGTGCCAGTATCTAAAGAAACCAGAAGGTGTAGCTTTTGGGTCTTAGATCATGCTCTAACAAGGCTTAAATAGAGGTTTTTTAGTGATGACCTGGACTGTTGAGTTTCTGTAGAAGTCAGCTTAGCCCAATTGACTTGAACATCAACACAATGTGTGCAAAGGTGTGTTAAACACTGGCTCGTACAGACCTGCTTCGGGCTCCTGAAGACCTCTTTCAGCTGCAACTACATGCTCTGGACATATAAGGGTGTGTCATAGCTGCATGATGCACTTGGTTGTAAAGTCATCCCTGACATCAAGAAAAGCTAATTGCCATGTATAAATTGCTAGGCACCTTTGACTTCCTTCCCCTGTTGACACTCTAGGGAAGATGTCTGTCTTCTGGCTGTGGAGCTTATTCCCTCCACCTGGAGCTGAGGGCTTGAGGCTTTTAAGAGTCTGTTCATCTCCTGAGTTCCAGGAGCTTTGACATGCCTCTTAGATTTGTATGGGCCAATAGATGTTCCAGTAGCCAGATGGTAGTTTAAATTGTTTTCCCTATTGCTCATTTGGTTAGTGCTGGCAGGATTTGTGGAGAGCTGGCTTCATGAATTGTCCTGATGAATGACTGAACTGCTTCACAGCAGAAGAAACTCAGCCATGGAGTTTACATATTGAATTTGCATCTACCCACACATTCAGTCAGGTGTGGCAGAGCCAGGAAGATGAAGTTGCTCATCAGAAATGGCAGATGTAAGAGCACAGAGGCCTGAGAAGATGAGGTTGATCTTGCAGCAATAAACTGTAGCTAAACTTGTTGACAAACTGCAAATGGCATGATTCTCTGCAGAGAGGAGCTGCCTTGAGAAAGACTGTCTCTTCATTTTGGAGCGTTATGCACTCTGTAAAGGGAAGTCTTCCAGTGGAAACTGGGATCAGAGTTGTGCTGCGTTACACTAGTAGACATCATTGTCCCTCAAAGAGCATGTTGCTGGAGCATTCTTAAGTGTTAAGTGATCATTCTGCTTGATGGGAGTGCATTTGTATGACTGGTCTATGGGGAACCTAAGCCCATTATGTTTCTAGAAACACTTCGTTAGCAGTCTTTCTGCTTGATTACTTTGGTTCTCCCAGTTCCTTGGTTGTTGTGAAGTACTTGGTTCACGCTAATCCATAGCAGTAGGAAGCCCACTGAAGGATAAGTTGTTTTTGTTGTCTGTGGTAGATAGATGGGGATCACAGCTGAAGTATTGGAGTTAAATAGGCTGCATGGTTGGTGAAATACAACAAAGCTGAAGCAAACCCAATTTTTGAATGAAAGGGAGCTTTAAACTGACAGTGTTTTAAGTTGCTTAATGTTTTGCTGCAGACAGGACTGCTTTGACAATTAAGAGTGAAAAGATGAGAAATAACTCTGTACTTGAACCCTTTGAATCAATAGGAAGTAAAACTTACCTAATCTACTATTACTGACAAAAATCCAAACTTAAATTCTGAAATGTGCACACTTCTACTACTGTGTCTCTTTGGGTGAAAGACTTGAGAAGGGATGCTGTCAGACTGATACCACTAGAGCAGCTTCACCTGTGGTCATGCAGGGTGAGCAGGACAAGGTGTAAAACAATGTCACTTACCTGTCTCGTGTACTTATTCAACCTGATTCTGTGGTTACACAACTTGATTTTTACGAACTTTTAATTGTCTCATACTAATCTTGTAGTCATTTGACTAGTAAATGTCAAGGTTTTGCTATGAAATTAATTGCAATAATACTTGATTGCAGAAGAAGGTGGTCTGGCTAATCTCTCTTCCACAGTTGGTCTAATTAGTTACTCTGATGCATCAAAGAACTCCTATACATAACTAATGTTTTTAAGGGTTACTTCCTCTTTTCTCTTGTACTTGGCTCCTTAAACTTTATGAGAAGATACCTTTTCCCAGGGTTTTTTTTGTAGTGGTCTGGAGGCTGCTTACACTGGTTAGTCTAAAACATGTGGGTATGTGCAATGTTCTGGTGGAAAATGTCAAGAGAGAAACTTCCTGAATTTATTTTGGACAAATAGCTGTGTTCAGCAGGCTATTAAAGTTAAACCAGTTTAGATAACTCGCAGTTAAAAATGTTTTTCTTGCTGAGGCTATACAGATAAAAAGGGAAAGATGTGAAGTTACCAGCAAGAGCAAGCATAATGGAGAATAGTTTTGATTAATGAAGACTTACAAAAATAAAACAAAGCAGCTGAATGTAGCAGTGCAGCTTGAAGCCAAATAATTGTGTCCATTTTTATTCAAGGTTTTTGGAGTGATACTTCTTATAAAACAAGCAAACTGCTGAGGAACAGAATCTAGAAATATTTTTTGAAGTGACTAGAGTGGCAGAACTCATCATGGGAAGCATTTAGCTACTGATTGAGTTCTAACAAACCATAACCCGTTTTAGTAAAGAGTATTAGTGGCATGGGATTTTTTTTTTAGCCTGTAAACCAAGAACTAAAAGTCCTCGACTGGGACAGGGGTTAACTCTCCCTTTCCTTTCGGCAAGGGAGGTGCTGTTCAAGGCAGACTTGCATCTTGCTAGACAAAACTGGTTGTGGGCAGCGTCAGCCTGTCGGACTGCTGTTGGTCTGGAGGACACGGCAACACCCGGGTTGTCCTGGTGCCCGAGTGACCAACAGCTGGACACCTTTGTCTGGTCTGGTGCTCGGAGCAGATGGTGGTGGGGGTTTTGCACGGCTGATGCGAGGTGCGCAAGGAGGAACCCCCACCCCGTACACGGGTGTCGGGGAAAGGGGCATTACAGTGGTTGGGGAAGGTAGTTGGAGAGGACTGGGCAGACTTGCAGCTTGGTTCTGCTGACGAAGGGTGAGCCATCCTGTTTAAAAAAGTCCTTGGTTATTAAAGGACTGTGGTAAGATAAAACTTGAGGGAGTAGTTATAATAGTTGACCAGAAAACTTTGATTGGATTTCCTGCGGCTTCTGTTAAAGGGAGGGGACAGATGTTAGCTCTCTTACTCATCCTACCAGCTAAGAAACTTCAGTGACCAGAGCAGTGGAGTCTGACAAATACAAAGAAATGAGCTACAGGAAAATAGCTGGGGAAGTGACTGTGTTGAAACTAAACTCAACCGGCAGCAGCTGCGTGTAAGGTGGCAGAGAGATTCCCATTACTGAACACTAATGTGAGTTTTACTCGGTGTATGTGGGGGGGGAAAAAAACCAGTGCTGAAGCTGGCGGAAAGCACTACAGGTACTAACAGTGCTGTGCCTCTTGCTAAGGGACAGCAGTTCAGGGCTAGTGGCTTCTACATGCCTCCGGCACAAAGCTAAAGTCTTCACACTCTGAAGCTGTATTCTGAGAGGTGGTTGAATAAATGGTCCAAGTGTCAGTTGATGGTAGAGAATAATGAAGCTCTTAAGTCTTTCACAAGTGTACAGTAGAAAGTCAGGAAAAGGAGGAAGAGGTGGTTTTTTGTTCTAGAACAAAAAATATGTTCACTTAAATCAGGAGCAGTTTGTTACTAAACCTGTTCTAGAAGCTTTTAATTTTTGAAATTGATAATTCATTAGTGAAGGGTCTACAGAACTATGTAGGAAAACTGAACTATCTGGGTTTCNATAATTGTTTCTATGTATAGTAGAGCTATTCTCCCCTTTTTCTCTGGCTATGTCTAGGTGCTTTGTTTTGTGATCTCTGTTTTAAACTATCTTAAAAAAAAAGACAAAAAAAAAAGACCACATTCCCCCCACCCCCCAAACAGAGTAGTGGAATGCATGCTGTTCTCTTCCATTTTTCAGCTGATGTCTTTCAGCACGGCAGCTCTGCCTCCTGCTCCACGGCACAGAAACAACCGATGGACGTTTGAACANCACTCTGAAGCTGTTTTCTGAGAGGTGGTTGAATAAATGGTCCGAGTGTCAGTTGATGGTAGAGAATAATGAAGCTCTTAAGTCTTTCACAAGTGTACAGTAGAAAGTCAGGAAAAGGAGGAAGAGGTGATTTTTTGTTCTAGAACAAAAAATATGTTCACTTAAATCAGGAGCAGTTTGTTACTAAACCTGTTCTAGAAGCTTTTAATTTTTGAAATTGGTAATTCATTAGTGAAGGGTCTACAGAACTATGTAGGAAAACTGAACTATCTGGGTTTCTGGGTCCTTGGTGTTCTCATAACTGAGCAAGTAGCTCAGTTAAGACCTAGTGAAGCTTTCACTTTTGTCCTGCTTTGAAAAAAATCTTCTCCAGTTTACATGAATATTGGCCAAGAAGGCCAACGGCATCCTGNCATTCCCCCCACCCCCCAAACAGAGTAGTGGAATGCATGCTGTTCTCTTCCATTTTTCAGCTGATGTCTTTCAGCACGGCAGCTCTGCCTCCTGCTCCACGGCACAGAAACAACCGATGGACGTTTGAACAGATTTGTGTTCAGAGCCTTCAAACTTCTAACTGCTGTCATCTCCAACTTGCTTGGAGGATGCACGGTGACAGCTCTGCTGTTGCTGCCATTGGTGAAGGGACATACGGAGTGGCAGTGTTTGATTAAAACAGGCTGAGAGAAAGCAATGCAAAGGAATGTTTGGCATTTCTTAGGGGGGCAAGACGTCCCTGACATGCCTCTTGTAGTGTTGTCCCCATACGCTTTGCTTATAACTTACTGCCTTCTCATCTCCTTCCACTTTGGTGTGAATGTAGGAATTTGCAAGTGCTATTTGTAGCTTTTCAGGCAGTCTCCTGACTCCTTATATGGACGAAGGTTGACGCTACGCTGAGCGGCATCGTATGAGCAGGATGTGGCTTCTGGGATATATACAGTATTTATTTATACTGAAACTTTAAAGTTCAGGGCTTTGTCATCGGTATGAGTGCAGTAAGCTATGCTTTCTTGATTCATTTTGAATACTATTCTACAATTAATCTATCTCAGCCTACCTTATGCTCAGAAAATAATTGGATAAAGCCTCTTAATTCTCTGCAAGACTAGCATTTTTTTTAAACAGTTCTTAAGTATCTGTGAGCAGCTCATGCTTCTTACATCTCAGTTGGATCTGTCTGCTGTTTAACTTTGGATTAGTGCTTCTGCAAGTCATTAACAATGAGGTTGTCTGGTTTAGGGAAAAGCTGAATTTCAACTGCAAAAGCAGGGATGCTTTCTGAAAAGGCTTTCAGGTGTGGTTTCAGATAAATCACAAGGCAGAAGTGTTCTAAGGCTGTTATCGGACACACCTGTTCCAGGAGGTTCCCAGTTGTGGTGGTGATATCTAAAAACTTGTGGTGACGCAAAGTTGTCTAGTTAAATGGTAAGGATTTTTGTTCAAAATAAATGGCTGAAGTATGTGGGATTACTGCTCCTTGGCATTTTTAAAAAATTATGCTAATACTAATGGATAGAGGGGAAGAAAGTAGGTGGGCTGACTTCTACAGGTATCTTCAGCTGCACTTGAAGTCTAATTCAGTATCTCTTTTCTCTCCCTAGTACTTTTGTCCATCTGTTCTCTGTTGTGTGATCCCAATCCAGATGATCCTTTAGTGCCTGAGATTGCACGGATCTACAAAACAGATAGAGAAAAGTGAGTATGGAAGCCAAAAACTATGTAATGTTCTTGACAGAATAGAATCCACACTTAAATAGTAAAGGGGAACTGAAAGGACCTGCTTCTTGGAAAAGAGAGTGAACTTTTGATTTGCCTTTTTCACTTTAACTGTGATTTCTTTAGAGATTTTTTTTTCTTGGGATCTGTAGTACAGCTATCTGAACAGCACTGCACTGCTGTAGGAAAAAGGTATATATGCCAGTAGAAGTGAAGGATGTAGAGGCCTTGTACTTCTGTAGTTTTATTATTGCACTTTCATTCCTCACAATGGTCTTTCATTAGTGTTGTAGCTGTTAATTACAGATTTGCTTGATTTAATGAAAATGTGAAGTGAACAATGCAAATCTGTTTCCTATGGAGCTCTTAAGTTGGATGTGACCAGCTTTTAAGACCCTTCACTGCCTGCTTTAATTCTGTGTAACCAGCAGAGGGAGAACAAGTTACTCTAGTGGGAGAGTATTTCCATGCTAGCTATTGGTGATGGAACCGTACAAGCAAAGAAATTACAAAAATACCCCGTTTCATCTTAATTGGACAACACAAGGGAAGAACAAGTGGTGTAGAGATAGGGTGGGAGGACTCCAAGCTTCTGTGAAGTAAACAGCAAGAATGGAGAGAACTCTAGCCCTAATGAGCACTTGAAAAGCAACAGCTTAATGACCGTTGTAAACAGTTTTCTATCTCACTGTTTGCTTCCAGATCTGATCAGTAGTGTTAATTTCTGAAACTACATGGTCATCTGATGAGAACAAGATAGGAAGGGAAAATGATCCACAAACTTGCTTACTCTACTGCATACTTGAGAAGCAGTGTTAGAGAAGTTCACGCATCCTGTTTTTAATGAGAGCTGCAAGAGTAGCAGTACGTATTTCAAGACACAGCTAACAGTAACTGACTGCACTTAATGTATGCAGGACTTTCCTATTTTTTCTAAAAATAGGGAAGTAAATTTTGTGCTTAAACATAACTGGACTTGCTTCTTGAGTAGTCTCAGAACAGTGAAGTAACAAATGCTCTCGCCTTCACGAGTGGATTGTCAGATTCTTTAAGCTAAAGAACGTTGTCTACAGACTAAATTCCAGCACAAGAACCCAGCTGATGTACATAACTAGGAAACTTCTTGCTATACGTGTCTTATGCTTTTTCTACAAATTCTGTAGAACAAGAACAGCTTGCCTTCTGTTGTCAGAAATAAGCTTTTATCAGTACTGTTAATCATAATGACTACTTTGTTTTACATAAGTATCCTGAGCTTCCCCTAGCAGTGGCTCTGGCTACAAAGAAGGGAGGGGCTGGGGAAGGCGCAGGTAAAGACTTCCTGAAAACACTTGCCCCTCAGACCTGTGCTCGTTCTGTTTTGTGGCAAAGATCTTGTATTCCTGTTGTAAATATGACTAGTTATTTCTTTTCCATGAAGTACTGTGGGCTTTGTTTCCCCTGTTTGCCTAATATTTGTTTGCTCTTAAATTTTACAAATTCATGATACTACTGGAGGGAATGTAAGTTCATGCCGTGTGTAGAGTAGACTGCTGGAGTCGAAATGCTGTTTGGATGTTATGTTAAGTAAATCCTCTTTTTATACATACAGGTACAACAGAATAGCTCGGGAATGGACTCAGAAGTATGCGATGTAATTAAAGAAATTATTGGATAACCTCTACAAATAAAGATAGGGGAACTCTGAAAGAGAAAGTCCTTTTGATTTCCATTTGACTGCTTTCTATGAGCCCACGCCTCATCTTCCCCTGTGCACATGTTTACCTGATACAGCAGTGCTGCGTGTTGTACATACTTGGAACAACAAAATAGAAATACTGTATTTCCCCGTACCAACATTGACTCCTAGCAGAGAAGTGTGTGTGTGAAAAGCTGGTTCTTCAGTCATAACTTTGTGAGCCTAAAAGCATTCCTTGCTGGTTTAAATTGGGTAATAAAATGTGAATGGGAGAGTTTTGATGGATTTCATATTTCTAGGGACAGTGTTGCCGATCCGTGAAGGATTTTAAGTGGAATCCTTTTAAACTCATAACAGTTATGAAAAGCAAGGTGAAGAACTTGAAGCTGTTTCTGTATTCATTTTATTCTGAAGGACCTACACCTTAGGTAAATGTTATGACCAATGAGATAAACTGTACCCACATCCTGTGTTTAAGGTCTAAGTTTAACCGGTCAACATTTAAATGGATTGGAGCTATTAGTGCATCAAGTGATGTTGATTTGTTTCAACTCTCTCCCCTCCTTCATACTTTTTTTTGGTTTGTATGTGGTTTCTCAGTTAATACATAGCTAATAGCTCTTGTTTTTCTTAGGTTTTTTAACTGCTTAGGTCTTTCTGGATGTAAGGGTAAAAATCCATTTGACAGAAAACTTGTGTATATTTAAAGACCCAACTGCTCCCCTGGAGCTTGTACGTTCAAGAATGATTAATCTGTGTAATAAACTGATTACTACAGTCATTACATATAACTTTGTGTGAATAGGCTTTTAATTTTAAGAGCAGTTTGTTACAGGCTAAAACTAATGGTGGATTTCTCTAAAACTTTTGCATTCACGAATGGTTGCATTTGGAAGTCATGAAGCAGTTTGGTTTGCATCACACGAGGCTATGCACCTGAACAGGACAAACATAAGCTTAAGCACTTACATGAAATCAGGATGTGTAGTGTGCCAGGAACTTGACTGTTAAACCAAATAAGCAGTTTACTAAATGAGAATCTGAGTGACATTTTACAAAGCCTAATGGTATTATTCCCACTTGCATGGGACCTAACACAATGCATATGTACTGTAGGTAAGTGAAACCTTATGTAACTAAAATAATGGATGTAAAAGGGTAAAAAAAAAAAAGAACCTACCAAACACATCAGCACAAACTTTCATAAAATGTAGCTTTTACATAATTACTTTGCACTAAACATTTGCAAATGTTCATACAGTTTTAAATTGTACTTGTATGTGTCTTTTTTTGAACAAAGTCTTCACTTGAATCTAGTGAAAAATGTAGTTTGAAACTTTTCTTTGTATACAAGTGTATTTGCCAGCATCGTTGGTGTGAAATAGGTGAGTCTGCGAGTTTATCTCCCTAGTAGAATTGTAAACAAAGCCATCGACTATGAAGGAGAGGCTGTAGCCTCCAGCTCTCCAGCCACAGGGGTCTGTCCCATCCATTTTCAAATGCATCTTTACACTCTTGCACAAATGAGGAATAAATGTCCACTGCTTTTGGTCTAAATCTGTTCCACTTGTCTCATCTCTCAATGTCCTCGTGTGTGCACCGCTGGATGTAAATGTCAGCAGTGTTTCTTGGAGTCCTCTTGCAGCGAGCTGTAGGCGAAGCCGGGATACGTGTACATCTCCCGCAGGCACGAAGGCTGCCGCTCTGGCGATGTGACGCTGCTGCTGGGGACGGAGCAGCCCTAAAGCAGTGGAGCAGAGCTTCACTGGAAAAGAAACGGAGCGTGTGGCCGAGTTTCCTGGCTGAGGGACAACGCAGGGATGACAGCTACTGGGGAGGGGGAGAACTCGGTGTGCAGGAATATGAACTGCCTGTTGGGTCGTCTTAAACTCTTGGCGCTCGTATGTTATGCCACAAGGTGTTGGTGTCTTTACTGGTTTGGAAGGCAGTACGTGGCCTGTCGCTGAAGTGTGGCCCTGGTTAAAAACCTGTTGCGTTGTCAAAATTAGAGTGTAAGCTAGTGGCTGCTAGTGTATCTTGGTTTTGTGTTAACCTTTAACCATGTCTGGCCTTCTACTAAACTGTTCTAACGCGCAGGCTAACGCTCCTGCTAGACCCTCTGTGGACAGACGTCGGCGATGGCGGAGTCGTCCTCCCGTCTTTGCAGTGGGGTCACCAGATACTTTCTGAGAAGTACAGGGAGGATGGTTGGAGTGGTCGCAAACCTTGCAGCAAGCTCTTTTTTTGGGATCCCCCCGAACTGCTTTACAAGTGAGCCACCCAAGAATGATTTTTGAGGTGGATCTGGCTGGTGTTTGATGTTGGCAGTTACTGGAAGAGGTCAGAGGCCTGTACAGGGGAGAGAGAGAGAGGAGGGAGCAGTAGGAAGTGTAGAACTTGAGGATGATGACTTTCCTTTCTGGTGGGGCAGAAGTCACATAGGCTAGGTGACAGGAGAGTAATACAGCCATACATGAATTGAAACAGCAGAGAGTCCTGGATGTTGTAACAACTTCAGCTTAGATGCTGTATTAACACATCTGCTTGTGTTGGGATGGTTGTCTCATACTTGCAGTGAAGGAGTTAAACAGACTTTCTTGCTGATGGCGTGACAAAAGTTGTGGTATAGTAAAAGCAAGGCTGGTGGTCCTTAAGTAGGGAGTACGTATGCTGTCCCTCGTGTAGGTTGACCATTTGTTGTTGAGGGTTGTACTGTGAACTAGATGAAGGAGCCTTTTTTCCTAGGATTTAATTTAAAACCTGATCCAGCTTAGTCTTTTTTGGGTCTAGAAACTTGCTCTTTTGCAACCGTGTATTGTGTATGTTCTAATGCAAAACAGCACAAGAAGCCAGGGGCTCTGGTCGTTGCCTTTCTAGGAACTCCGAACTTGTCACATCATGAACTTTTTCAGTCCCTGTCCAATTTTTTTGCTTGATTTAGTATTTTAAGTTGACCACTTCACTTTGCATGGCTTTCTTTACGCTGGGACTTCTATGGATGTACTCTACATGCAATTTCCCTTTTCCTGTCATGTGCTAAGCAAATGTGTTTTATTTTAAAAAAAAAAAAAAAAAGCTGGGCTGCTTAGATTCCTCCAGCTCTGGCAATGCTGTAAAGCTGAAACACCGTGACGGGATGCATTGCTTGTGTTCATCGGCGCCCATCCACTGCAACGGAGTGAACCAGAAGAGAAGTAACTCCAAGTTCAGTGAGCTGCACCACGTGTAAATCCTGTAGGACCACCGTGTCTATCAAGCAGCTGGTGTATACGCTGTGGAATAACGCCGACTGTAGTGCATGGTGCCTGTAACTTGAGTTTTCAGGGGCTGTTTGTGTACGTGTGCTGTGCTTGCATACGAGAACGTGATCCGACGTATGTCAGAAACTCTTCCAGCTCGGTACTGAGTAGCCCCTCGTCAGTGTGCGGGAGTTGCCAGGTAGCTTAAATGTTACCACGGCTTAGAGTCTGATGTCCATGGACCTACGGGCTGGGATGGGGCTGATTCTGGGCAGTATTGGAGACTGCTTGAAATATCTAGCTTGGTAGTATGTGCTGCTGCATAATACCTTTTTGGCAATGCAAGAGTGATTTTTTTTTGGTGGGGTTTTTTTTTGGTGTTATTATCTTGCTATACCAGTGATTCCAAGTAAGCTGCATACTGAAGTGTCTGCAGACTTTTCTGTTCAGTCTGCACACATTGAATGATACAGAAAAAACAGTGGGACTAAGTTGGATGTGATCTGTGTCCCTAGCATGTAACCTGTCCCTTCACTGAAGGCCATGGCTTTCCTCGCTTTTGGTAGCTGCAGCTGCTGACAGAAATGCCTGGCTGCGTTTTCTGACAGTCTTAGTCATCTTCTTGCTATTCACTGCAGCAAAACGGCTCTAGAGCTGTTCTTGTTCCCATTTCTGATGTACGGTAGAAGATCAGAAGCCTAAAGGAAGGACAGTGGGAAGTGCTTTGCCCCGTGAAAGATGGATTTCCGTGTGCCCAAGCGGCTTTTGCAGGGCAGAGCACGGCAGAAGACCTGGGCATGTGGGAGGTGCAGAAGAAAACTGCTTGAAGCAGTTAAAACTGACTCACATGTCACCTTGCTCTAAAGAACCTGGATAACAAAACGAAACATCTCTGAACATGCTTGGCACTTCCACTCCAGGTGGAGGAGCCCTTGGGCTTAGGCTCCAGGTGTGCTGGCTTGCCCAGGCAGGGCTTGGAAGCCACCTCCTGCAAGGATAAAAGCCCCGTGGTACATTTGGGTAGAGGGAAGGCTGTCCTCTTTGACTAACCTTGGAGCAGTTTGCTCTCATCCTTGCAGTGTTAGGGAAGCCTCCCTCTGCCTTCTACAGGTAGAAAAGAGTTTCATCACCCCCTGGTTATTGTTTTCTTCCATTCCTCGGCTCCTTTGTGTAGACTTAGAGCAAATCCGCGATCGAAGTTGGAAGTCTTTGTTGTTTTGGGGTTTGGCAGAAGCTGTTTCCTACAGGGAATGCACAGGGACAAGAAGTGTGTTGAGGGCACCTGATGGATGGTTAAAAGCAGGAAAAAACCTGCTGTCCAGTTTTCTGGGTGCGTGGAGACCAACCCCTGCACGAGTAACAGCGATCAGAGGCTTTGGGAGGGATTCCTGCAGCCCTTGCCTCCCTGCCCTCCCCTCACCTGGAAGTGTGTGTGACTAGATCTATGCTAACACTACCTGTACTGTTGTAATGTGTTGCAATTTGATCACCATTAAATAATTCCCTTAAACTTACTGTGGCTTGATTGCTTTTTTTGCTTTACCTGTGCCTTTTACCCATTTTTGGTTGGCTTTTTTTTTTTTTGGCTCATTCTGTTTCCTTTCCTCTTGTGGCTACTCTCTCCCTTCTCCCTGATGATCCAGTTCTGCACTGTCCTCTGCTCAGCCATCTCCAGTCGCCTTCATCTTGATTTTTTTTCTTTACCTTCCTGCGGAGCCTGGCTCGCTGTCTGGACATGGGCAGTACTTTGTGGGCGATGTTGAGGAGCCTTGGTGGTCTTCTGCCTGCTTCTTGACGTAGAAATGCACGTGCTCGCACCAAGCCCAGCGCTGTCCCCTTGTTGGAAGCTCTGATTTAACACAAGCTGCTTGGTGCTCTGGTTCCACAGCAGGCTGCTGCTAACGCCCGTGTCCGTGACTGGGTGGGCTGTTAGTTCTGTAAAGCTGGGATCAGCTCTGGTGCAAGAGCACAAGGCGTGTGTGGCATGGGAGGAAACCAGAGCCCTCCTGACTGGTCAGGGGTTCCTGCAGTTCGTGACTCGCCCTGATGGATTACTCGTCCTCCAATGTGGCATGCACAGGTTTTGTTTCATTGTTGTGGTTCTGCTTCTCAGCGTCCTCCCCCTCTTTCCTTCCCTGTGTGAGAATATTCAGTTTTTATTGTCATATAGTTAGGTCAAAGCATCTCAAGGTGCGTGGGGATCGGATGTATTTACAATTCTTGCCCTCTCATGAACAAATGTATTTAAAATGAATAGTCTTTTTATGGATAAATCTCTCACCAAGTTGCTCGGTGAGAGATTTATCGTCGAGTTTATCTCAGCTGTATACGCTTCTTCCTTGCCCCCATCTATGGGGAAAAGTTGTTCAGCTCCCATTGATGGAAGCTCTTGCTGGTCCGGAGCTTCTTGTAGGTATTAGCTGTGTCCGCTGAGCCTGCCGAGCAGATTCAGGGTGGAATTGCAAAGGATTGGGTTGAAAGAGCCAGTCACGGGGTGTGGATGCAGCTCGGCATTTTGAATAAGCTGGGGACTCGCGTTCGTTTGGTCACTGCAAGCACTAGTGTTAGTTCTCAGGCTCTGCACTGCCTTCCTACCTGAGAGAAACCGTGTTTATCGGCACTGGAAGTCCTGCTAGACCCTATTCTTTTGAACAGTGACCAAAATAAAAGGCCTGTGTGAGAAGACAGGGACAGGATGGGCCGCTGTGATGCTTGATCTGCACCTGCTTCCAGCTGAAGAGCTTCCTGGGGGGCGGAGTGGGTGCTGTGACCTCTCTGCTTGTCTGGAATAGACTTCTCTGTCCTTACGTTCGTGTAATCTCTTATTGTTTATCTGTATTTGATCTTGTCAGTGTGAAGTAGTTTAGTGGTACTGGTGGAGATTGCAGGGTTTGGGGGAAGCGGGGCTTCTCCTGGATGGTCGGCCAGGAACGGTCAGGTAGAGGGAACTTGGGTGAATTGGAATGGCATCACTGCTTAGAGCTGGTATTAAAACAATTGCTGTTAAACTTCCACCCTAGAAAACACTTTGGTGTATGATGCCCATGACAGAAAAGTCTTTTTTCCTAACTGAAGGTAAACACAGAGGGAGCAGCTTCCCAAGCCTGATGGAGGGCAGTCTGTGCCGTGGTGCCCCTGCCCTGATTGCAGAGCCTGCTTTGCTTCACCATCTTCTTGGTCTTAAAGAGTAAATTTACAGTCTGCAAAGGCTGAAAATGTTGTAGGGCTTTTTTCTTGGTGGTCTTTGACATCTTTTTTCAGAAGACAGCCTAGTTTTGTGGGTGGTTTTTTTTTGTTTGTTTGTTTTGGTTTGGTTTTTTTGGTGGGTTTTTTTTTTGAGTTATGTGACATCATTCATAAGTAGTAACTGGTAAGAGGGCCCAGCAGACCAAGGGGAGCTGTGGACCCGTGTTCTCTCAGGCTCTTGTTGTTTCAAGATCAACATATAAAGCATCATGTCAGAGTTGTTGGGGGAATACCTACCCCTGAAAGCAAAGGTTTGGAAGAGAGTATGAAGCGGAGTAACCAGAAGCACACTACAGAGACCAAAGTCTTAAACTTGGACCAGCTCAGGGAATGAGGGAAGGTGGCAGGGCGCGAAGCCGTGGTGCCAGCGGTCCGGCTATGGGCATGGCCTTCCGTGTCCTGCTGCAGGGCTTTGCCCCTTGTCTCAGCACTGGCTGCTGGGGAGCGTAAGCTCTTCCTCCAGGCGTGTTTTCCAAGTTCCTCTGATACGAGATGGTAGGTGTCCTGAAGCCACGAACACCATACCTCTAATTTCCCTCTTATCTGCATACGCAGTCCCTGTGTCCAGCTGAAACAGCGTGTCCTGCCCTCAGCCAGCCCCGGCTGCTGGAGGTGGCTCAGGACAACTCCAGCGGTGGAGGAGGCACCTGGGCTGGTCAGGCTGGGGGCAAGGAACAAGCCGGCCTTGGGCCACTGCGGCTGGCGGCAAGGGGGGAAAAAGTGCCAATGATAGTGTTCTGGGGGGGGCATTAACTTCTTGGTCTGATGGGGCAAAGGGGAACCTGGAGTTACCATTGCAGAGGTTTCTGACCTCCTTTCCCTTGAACGAAACTGGTGGTTTGTGTCTAAATCCTCTCCTGGCTCACCTACTGAGGCACCCCGGTAGCTGTGCTTCTCGGGGGATTTGATTTCCCTGCCTTGTGTCTGCTCTTGAGCCAGCTTGGAGCAAGTTTTAATAAAACTCTCATACAGCTTGGGAGTGTGACTTTTTTTCTTAATTTAATCTTGACCTAGAGCTTTGTGAACTGATGCAGTGACACTGTCAGTGGCTGTTTGTGGGGTCTGTGTATTGCCAGTTCAACTGGGATTCAGTAATTCCGCATTTCTGCAGGGCGTCGTGCATGTCCCTCACTCCATGCTTGGGAGCAGCCCCAGGAATTTCGGCACTCCTGTCGCGAGTCGTGTGGAGCAGATGAATAACTCGCTGTCGCCGGAGCTTCAAGAGAAACATCTTTGCACCTTCCTTGGCTGTTGCGTGGCTTCCTTAGGTTGAGCTGCCTCCTGCTCAGCTGGAGGAAAGGTGCTCTGAAATGTCCGCTCCGTTATCCTCCTCTTAACTCTGTGGGTGGCTTCCCTGGTTTGCCCCCCCTTTTTTTTATCCCCCTTGGCTGACACCTTGCAGGGTAACATCTCAGATTTTCAGGAAAACAAATGGAATTGAGCAGAGCAGCTGGTGGAGATGCAGGAGTGGGGTGATGCAGGACGGTGGTGTGACAGCCTGGATGCACTCGGACTGTTTGCTGTAACTAAGCAGGTGCAAGTGGCAACTCGGCTGCAGAGATAAAGCTTGTGTGCAGAGCCCAGACGTGGCACCTGGGTCCCTGCTGAGCTGTCAGCAGCATGGTGCGCGTGTTCGTCTTGCTGAGTTAGTGACTGCGATGGACCCTGGTGGATTTATCGCCTGTATAAAGCTCTGTGTAAGTTTTTTCCTGTCCTAACCCTAAATACCAACGTAAAGTACGCGGTGTTTCAACTTGCCATCCCTTCTTGGAAAATGCTGATGAAAAAGCTGTAGGAACTTCTCTAAATCCACGTTGGACGCCTCACGGGAGGGTAGGCTTTTGCCAAGCGGATTTTATTGGGTTCACTGTGGGGTAACTGTTCACATGCTGCGGTCTGAGATGACGTACAACAGGTAAGCATAGATGCTCTGTATTTAAACGCTAAAATCTTTCCTCAAGTCAAATCTTGCCTCGGTCAAGTAACTCAACTTGCAAATGACGTGTTGGCCTCTGTACGGCACCCACCAGGAAAACCATACTCCTTGTCCAGAGCTTATTTGTAAGACTTCCCCACGTCAGTGCCCCCTCCAGAGAAGAGGTGGTCTTGGCTGGATGTCTGGGAGTCGATGTAGCCCCAGCTCAGCCCCATCGAGGAGCAGATGGGGCAGATCTGGGAGCACCTCCCCGCCGGCAGCGCCTCGAGCCTCGTGCTAAGGGCACGTGCCCGGCGTGGAGGTGGCACGGGACGTGCCTCGGGGAGGTGTTGGTGAGGCCCCGTTGGTGCAAAGCTAAAGGGTCTTTGCTGTGGGACTTCGACCGCTCCTGCTTTGACCGGTTCCTTCCATGCAGTAGCGACGTGCTCCTGCCCCACCGGGGTGACTTGCATTGCCTGACCACGAACTGCATGAAATTCGTCATCCTTCAGGCTGCTCGGCCCCATTTCTCCTTTTTATTGCTGTCTCTTTTTCTCTCCTAGCAGACTTGACTTTCTGCCGGGCTGTGTTTGTCCCGGCTCTTGCCCAGCATCGACGTCCTCTCGGCCAAGCCCTGGGCTGGGCAACAGCAACGCTCTGCGCTGGCCACGTGGCAAATGCAAACCCGAGGCCGTCGCTCTGGTTGCAGCTGACGGAGCCGCTCTGGGTGTGAGGCGGCGGGGGGGAAGGTGTGTGAGCAGCGGTGGCAGGTGTGGGAAGGTGCCACTTTGCTTTTGCCGTGGGCTTGAAGACCAGCTCCGAGCTGGGCACTGAGGGCGAAATTCCCACCTCTGCCTGGACGCTGCTCCCGAGTCCTTCCCAGGAAGGCAAGTTTGCCGAATACCTGCTTCGACTGCGCTGCGGGGATGCTGGTGGGAGCCTGGAAAAGGGGGCATGGCCCCCGGCCCTCCAGCCTGCCAACGTGGGAGCCTGGCCCTCGCCTCCCACCACGGCTCGGCAAGGCTCGAGCTGATGCTGCAGAGGGTCCCTTGGCTTCGCTTGCGGAAGGGCAGCCAGCAAGAGCCGTGGGGCCATTTTCCCTGTATAGTTTGGTATAGGATCAGGGTGGTGGGGAGCTGGAAGCTTCTCAGGGCTGTCCAGCCACGGAGGAAGAACCTGTTTGTACAACCGCTGTTAAAGCTGCTCAGTGTTTCTAGGTTTGGGTTTTGGTTTATTTTTTTCCTAGCTCTGCCTTTCAGCCTGTGATTCTTGTTGCCATATTATTTGCTGGGAGAGCAGCCGGAGCTGGCGATGAGACCAGGAGTCCTCAAACCTCTCGGTGTAAATAGGGGATCTGCTGAATTTGTGCCCCTTTCTTGCAGCCCAAGCCAAATCTTCCTCGAAGCGAAACGGCCCAGGCTGAGCCTTCACACAAGGGAAGAAACCCACCCCAGGAGCTCCTTCCGAAGAGAAACCATCCTTCCTGCCCTGAGGCTGCCTGTCTCTGGGCACCGCTGGAAGCTCGAGTGCTTCTCCAGGAAGGACCAAGAATGGCTCCATCTCCTCCCCGCAGCCTGCAAGGGCCGGGGGGCTGGGACAGAGCTGGTGCTGCCTTCGCCGAGCTGCTTGGTGGGCTGGGATTGGGGTCGCACGAGCCCTTGGCCCACGCTGGCCCCGGAGCTCACAGCCCCTGGCCAGGCAGGAGCGTCCCACCCCTGCTGCCTGTGGCTTTGCCCAGGAGAAGGGGGGATGCTGGGGCAGCTATTCCCAGGCAGCTGCCTGCAGCGGGGAGGCCAGGGATGCTGCTCCGAGCAGGGATGTGGCACGCTGGGTGGCTGTCACACCTTCGCCGAGGGTCCTGGGGAGGCTGTAAGTGACCCTTTGAGTGCTGGNGAGCGAAGCCACCGATCCGCCGCGCTGCCAGGGGATGGCAGCAAAGGCCCGGGGAAGAGGCAGCGCTGCCGGCCCCCGGCCCCCGCTGCGGCCGCTGCCGCCTCCCCACTGCCCCGCCGCGGGGCCCCCCACCCCCTCCCTGCGGCCCCGGGCTGTCAGCGGGGCAGGGCACAGAAAACCCTTTTATTTCGGAAGCTGCCGTTATTCGTAGTTTTATTATTATTTATTTTATTGTTTATGGTTATTATAAAAAGCAAGCTTCCCCCCCCTCTCCCAGGTGGGCAGATGCACTCTGCGATGCTGCGGTGCCCCAAATCCCCCCCGACAAGTGTCTCCCGGAGATGCAGAGGGCTTGTCCTGCTGCTGTGACTGGGAGGGAACCNTCGAAGCGAAACGGCCCAGGCTGAGCCTTCACACAAGGGAAGAAACCCACCCCAGGAGCTCCTTCCGAAGAGAAACCATCCTTCCTGCCCTGAGGCTGCCTGTCTCTGGGCACCGCTGGAAGCTCGAGCGCTTCTCCAGGAAGGACCAAGAATGGCTCCATCTCCTCCCCGCAGCCTGCAAGGGCCGGGGGGCTGGGACAGAGCTGGTGCTGCCTTCGCCGAGCTGCTTGGTGGGCTGGGATTGGGGTCGCACGAGCCCTTGGCCCACGCTGGCCCCGGAGCTCACAGCCCCTGGCCAGGCAGGAGCGTCCCACCCCTGCTGCCTGTGGCTTTGCCCAGGAGAAGGGGGGATGCTGGGGCAGCTATTCCCAGGCAGCTGCCTGCAGCGGGGAGGCCAGGGATGCTGCTCCGAGCAGGGATGTGGCACGCTGGGTGGCTGTCACACCTTCGCCGAGGGTCCTGGGGAGGCTGTAAGTGACCATTTGAGTGCTGGGGGGTCGTGGGGCACAAGTTCCCCCCGCAGCTGCGCTGCTGGGAAGCGAGGACGTGGGAAGGGGCAGGCGGGGGGAGCAGCCTTGGTCACTTGGGTGCGATTTGTGGGGCCAGATTTGGGCTTTGAAGATGGGCAGAAGGGGATGCCCAAGGACGTGGATGCTGGGAGCCGGGGGGAGGGGAGGACAAGGGGAAGGGGGCTGGGGGACAGCAGCGTGCCCCGGCTGGGGACCGGCCACCCCACTGGTGAGCCCATCGCATCACTCGGGGTGGATGAAAAAAATACAGCTGAAACTAGGAAATAACCCCCCAGCAGAGCCAAAAATAGGAAATATCCCCCCAGTGAGGGGGTGCCCCCCCCCCTCGCCCAGGTGGGCAGATGCGCTCTGCGATGCTGCGGTGCCCCAAATCCCCCCCGACAAGTGTCTCCCGGAGATGCAGAGGGCTTGTCCTGCTGCTGTGACTGGGAGGGAACCTGGCAGCTGCTCAGCACCTCCCGGGAAACCCGCTGAGCGACACCGGGGAGGCCGTGGCTGCCCCTGGCATGGGGGATGTGGGACGTCACCTTATCCCAGTCCTCTCTTGCAGAGCCGAGGCTGGGATGGGGGATGCTGGACCTGCCCACCATCCCCTGGCTGGCAGGAGCACCCCCAGCCCGGCCACCCCCCTCCCTCCAGCAGCCGTCCTGGCAGCCTGGTGCCGAGGACGTGGCACGGGCAGACCGGTGCCGGCCATCTGCCGCAGCCGCCGCTGGCAGGAGGCACCTCGGGGCTCCACAGCGCCAGGCTGGGGCGCAGCCGGGGCTGGTGCATCCTCCCGGGGCCCTCGCACCTCTGCCGAGGAGCTGCTGGCTCCTGGCACATGGGAGCACCCCCGATGCCCCAGGGCCCGGCTCTGGCTCAGGGTACCCCCGTGGCGCCGGCTCCCCCCTCCCCAGCCTGGCTTGCTCCGTGTCCTGCCATCTTGCGCCTGTGAATAATTCACCGCCTCTGTCCCCGTTGTTTCCTTGCAGGTATTTATAGCCTGTGATCACGTCTCCTTGGAGGCAGCTTGCTTCGCGGCGGTGTAAATTTAGCTCCCGCCGTCTCTCACATGTCATGCCCTCCAGTCCTTGCGGGAGCCCTTGCACGCGGCTCCTCGCCGGCGGGTGCCGGAGCCCCCACGTTTCCCCCTCTGCTGCCGCGGCCCCATTGCTACCCCCCATGGCTGCCCGCTGCCCACCCTGGACCAGGGGCAGCAGTCCTGGGGTGTGGTGGGGAGATGCTGTGCCGTGCCGTGCCGTGCCGTGCGTCCTCCTCTCAACGGCCCGGCCCTGGACGCCAGGGCAGCCCGGCTCGCCTCCAGCAGCTGCATGGGGCCGCCGAGCCGTTCAGCTGCTGTGGCACGGGAGATGCTTTGAAATTCCTGGGCTGCCATCTGTGCTATGCAAATCCCCCAATCTGACGGCTGCGTGCGGACCCGCTTCCGGACCCAGTGATGGGAGCTGTTATTGTCTCGCTCCTCCTCCCTTCCAGCACCCAGCGGCAGATTCGGAGCAGCAGAAACATCACCCTTCCCTGCGGGAAGAAACCTGACATCCTTTGCCAAAAGGCCTTTTCCCTGCCCGAGCTGGGCCACAGAGTCAGGAGGGGATGGGTTGGCTGCGGGGACAGTTGTGCCGCCGGGTCACCGGTCACCTCGAGCCCGCGGGGTGCTGGGTCTGGCTGCCGGGATCACGGCACCCCGTGAGCATCCGTCCCCGCCAAGCAGGAGATAGGAAGGCAGGGCTGGGGACGAGGGGCAGCAGGCTCAGCGCCTGGGGACGGAGCCGGGCACGCGGCTGCGTGGCTCGGCCCTGCTGCCCGCAGGTGGGCTCCGGGGATGGGGACCGGGGGCACTGAGGCGTGCTCAGCCGCTGGAGCGGCCGACAGAGCCGGTGGGGCAGGGTCCGTGGGCTGGACGGCGCAGCAGGGCCCTCGGCACCGGGAACCAGGCAGGAGAGTGCAGCCCCGGCGGCAGCACGGGTGTTCCCGGTGCGGGGTGAGCACCGATGGGGTGGGTGGGATTCAGGGCTGAGCTGTTCCCATAGGACACCCTGCTCCCCCACCCCAGGGACCCTCTCCCCAGCCTGGGGTCTGCATGAACCACACGCAGACACAAAAAAAAGCAGAATCAAGCATCCCCCCCTCCTTTCCCCACCGTGGAACTGGTGTGCAAATACCTCAGGGAGCTGCCCCGGCTTTCCCCCAGGCCCAGCCCGAGGTGTGTCGGGAGGACGAGGCCGTACCCAAGGGCGCCGAAATGGCAGCGAGGGGCCACCTTCCCCAGCACGGCCCCCTGCTACGTGCTCTTTAAATGCCGAGCTGGTGGGAAGGCGGCAGTTCCCCCGCCCGGGGTCAGAGCGGCAGCGGCTCCCCGGGGTGGCGAGGGAAGCGGGGGGCAGGTTTGCCAGCGCCGAGCGCGGAAGGTAATTAATGAGCATCCTGCGCTGCTCCCCACTGCGCCTCCGTCCCCCCGGGGACCCCTCGGCCGGCAGCGCGGGTACCGCCTGCTCCTGCCGGCGTTGGGGGCCGGGGGACCCGGCGGCACGGGGCCTCGTTAATATTTTAGGAGCTCTTTTGTCCGCAGGGGATGGGGAGGCTCGCTCGCAATCGCCTTTCATCTCCGTGAGGCCTCAGCGCGGGCTCCAGCCTCTTATCTGCCGCCTCCTCACCACTTCGCTACAGCCAGCTTGTTAAGGGGCTTGGGTTTGTTTTTTTTTTTTTCCCCTTTCTGGGCAGGGCTGGAAAAAAAGCCTGGCTGCTCCTGGCCAAAGGGCATCCGCCAGCCGCGCCGGCGGCAGCTGCTGAAGCATCCCTGCTCGCCTCCCGCCTGCCCGCTGCCGCCGCTCAGCCGCCTGCTTCTGAGCTGGAGCCCCCAGCCAGGCAGGGCTGTGCCAAGGGGCTGGGCTGGATGCGGCCCCCGTGGCCCTGGGGAGGGCTCGGAGGCGGCTGCTGAGCCTGGGCACGTGTGGGTCCCCGTGGTGGCAGGGAGAGGAGGTTTGGGGGGGGGTGCACTGCCTGCCGGGTCCCCGGCCACGGGTGAAGCTGGGGTGGGACGTGCCAGGGGCTGGCTGCATCCCCAGGGCTGTGCCAGCGGGGGCACTGGAGCCCTCTTCCCCAGGGGGGATGCCCAGTGCGGCCATGAAAGAGCAGCCCTGGCGCTTCCCGACCAGCTGGGATGGGGCAGAACCAAGGGGCAGAGGCAGGTTGGTGTGAGGAGGAAGAGGGTGATGAAGGAGCTAGTGACTGGAGGGGGAAACGGGGGCTGTGCTGCATTTCTGCTCCCCCTGAGCTGGAGAGCACGAGCAAAGCTGGGAGAGCGGAGGATGCCCTGGGAACAGGTCCAGCGCGGCTCCAGGGCTTTTTCCAGCCGTGCCCCATGGATGGGTCTCTCTTGGTCCTCCCCTTGGTCCTCTCACCAGCTCGGGTGATGCCTGGCTGTCCCCAGCTCCCACACTCACGGGCTCAGCCCCCCCTTGGCTTCCCCAGCCAGCGTTGCTTGTGGTGCCTGTCCCAGATCGCCGAGAGGTGTGGGCTGCTCGGGGTCCTTGTTCGGGGTCCCTGGGGACTCTGCAAGTGACCCCCCCCCCCACAAGGACTCTGCTGGGGACAGTGTTGCATGTCTCTTGCTGACTCTGCCCACCATCCATCCCCTGCGTCACAGAGGACCGATGCAGCAGGACTCGCCTTACCCTGGAAGAAACCCACCCCACGTGCCTGACCATCTCCAAGTGTAGGGAACGGCTCTGGCAAGGACAAGACACGGCTGCCCACGTGCGTCCCACTGGAGTCGAACCCATCTGTCTGTCCCTTTGCCCAAGCAAGAACTTGGGTCTCAGGAGGAGATCTGGCTGAAGGCCTTCAGGGGACTTTGCCAGCCATGTCCTGCCAGGGGTGACAGCTTCTTCCCGTGGGCAGGTCCTTCACCATCCCCCAGGGACGCGCGCTGGGGTTCAAAGCTCCTCCATCCCGCACCCGCTGCAGGCACAGCGGCGGGGACGCTGCCATCCCCTGGGGAGGTGGGCATCCCTCCTGGCCATGGCACCGCTGGCAGGCCAGGCTCGGGGACCAGAGGGATGGCTGGCGCCTGCGCTTGGGAGGGTGATGAGCTCACGGGTTTAATTTTCTCAAGGCTTCGTTCGGCTCTGACATGTGATCCTCGTTACAGGAAGGACGCGGCAAGCGCGTCGTCCCCCGGGGCTGGCTGGCTCGACCTTGTGGGAAGAGGTAAGAGCACATCACGGCTTTTCCGCCCCGCTGGTGTTTCTTCCAACAGCAATTTAATATCTCCCTGATAACCCAGGCTGGGTTTCAGGCACCGTTGAAAAAAAATAGACAGGCATCTGCTGACAAAAGTACACGTCCTCAGCTGAAGTCCCCAGGTGTGGGTGTGCATGGCTGGACCCGCGCCGCGGCTGGCTGGTGCTGCCATCGCCACCCCGGGCCTGTCCTTGTCCTCTGGCAGGGAGCAGGTCCCCCCAGCCAGGGACCCGATGACCCCCGGACAGGCCAGCGGGACTGCGGGGGCTCCGGGTGCGGGGGCTGTCACCGCTGGGCTCTGTGCCCAGTGGAGGGGGAATGGCCACCGGCCCCATTTAGGACAAGGTTGCAGCTCCAGCCCACCCTATGGTGAAGCCGCCGTCGCTGCAGCCCATCCTGGCTGTCCCTCTGTGATTCCCCCCCCAGCCCTCGCCCCGGGGCGGATGCACGGGGGCTTTCCCCAAACCTGGGCAGCTGCAGGGCAAGGGCTGGGATGCTCCCGCGGGCTTTGCGCAGCGCCGAGCACAGCTGCTAGCCATGCCGGTGGCCCAGCATGGGCAGCAGGGATGGGCCTCACCGTTGGATGAAGCAGGACTGGAGATGGGCTTGTCTGCCCAGGCACAGCCCTCCAGGTTCGACTCTCCAGGCCGGTCTAGCCAGGCATGGCTCTCCAGGTCTGGGTCTCTGACCATGACTCCCCAGATTTGGCTCTCTGAGCTTGGTTCTCCAGACTCGATTTCCCAGGCTCTTTCCTTGGGCTCAGTTCCCTGTGCTCACCTCTGTGAGCTCTCCAGGCTCGGTTCCTTGGGCATGGCTTGTTGGACATGGGTCTCCAAGCTTGGCTCCCAGGGTATGGCTCTCCAGGCTTGGGTCTCCAGTCATGGCGTGCTGGAGGTGGCTCTCCAGACTTGGCTCCCAGGGTACAGTTCTCCAGGCTTGGCCCTGTGGGCTTAGCTCTCCAGGCACAGCTTGCTGGAGGTGGCTCTCCAGACTTGGCTCTCCAGGCGTTGTTTGCTGGAGGTGGCTCTCCCGGCTTGGTTCTCCAGGGGTTGTTTGCTGGAGGTGGCTCTCCCGGCTTGGTTCTCCAGGGGTTGTTTGCTGGAGGTGGCTCTCCCGGCTTGGTTCTCCAGGGGTTGTTTGCTGGAGGTGGCTCTCCCGGCTTGGTTCTCCAGGGGTTGTTTGCTGGAGGTGGCTCTCCCGGCTTGGTTCTCCAGGGGTTGTTTGCTGGAGGTGGCTCTCCCGGCTTGGTTCTCCAGGGGTTGTTTGCTGGAGGTGGCTCTCCAGGCTCAGCTCTCCAGGCACCACTTGCTGGAGCGTCTCTCCAGGCTTGGTGTCTCCTCGGTGGTTCCCCAGCCGGCTCTCAGGGCCGGGCTCCCCGGCCATGCCGGTGCCAGCAGAGGGCCTCCCTTACCAAACAGAGCACCGCCACGAAATTATAAAACACATTATCTATTTGGCAAAACTTTGTGCAACGACCAGGAAATGGGCTGGAGTTCGTTCTCCTCCAGAAGACCGGAGACAACGTGTCCCCCCCGCTTCTTTTTTTAATGCCAGCACTTGAGACGCATTAAAGCCGCGGGAGTGTTCATCATTAAAATGGCAATTGCGAAGCGAGGCAATAAATTTAACATCATAAAAGGCACTGGGAGGGTCTCGCTCATCTGTTGCTCTTCAAAGAAAAGTGTTAGTTGCTTCCGAAAAAAAAAAAACATTGGGAAGAACCAGGTGAGAGGGAGAGGGGTGGCAGCCCTCCCCGGCTGCCGGGATGCTGCAGGGGAGCCGGCAGCGGGGCTTTGGCCGGGGAGACGTGGCCTTTCGCGCTGCCCATCTGGGGCTGGGGCTGCTGGAGGAGGGAGCGTTCGGGCTGTGCCTCTTCGCAGGTGATGGAGGAGCGGGGCCGTACCGCCGGCAGCTCCCCGCGCCGGGGTTTTCCTCTCCGGGTCTGTGCGTCGCAGGGGGGGACGAGCGGAGGAGAGAGGGGGTGCTGTGAACATCTCCCCTTCTGCTGGCTCTGTCCTCCGCCCCGGCAGCGGGAGGGGATGTGAAAAACGCCGTAGCCAGGGACCCCCGCTCGCCCCTTAACTGCTGCGGCGCCGGTGGGTGCCCCCGGCCGGTGGGAGCTGCCCTGGGCTGGGACCACCCGGCTCCCGCCGCCAGCGCCCGCCGCGCCGGCCCTCGCCGATAGCCATCTCCCAACGCCAGGCTCCGGCAACCGGCGTCTGCCGGCAGAATTAGCCATCGTATTGGAACCGTTTGCTAAATAATTCAGGAGATTTCTTTTTTTTTTTTTTTTNGTTCTTTTATCTCTTTTTTTCTGTGCTGTTTTCTTTTCTTTTTTTTTTTTTTTCCTGAAGGTTGTAGTATTTTCCCAGCCGGGTTTCAAGCAGGGGGGGCACGGACACGCTCAGGCAATACCACCATGTGTTTACAGCTCAGCTCCCGGCGTTATTTAGGGATTGTAAAACCACAGCAGCTCGCTCGCTCCCTCTCTCTCGCCGCAGCCAATTTTTTCCTCCATGCGGCTCTCATTGCAGCGGCAAAGGTCAGCCCTGCTCCTTTGAAAGCAGCACCCCCCCGCTCCGTTATCAGATTTAGGAATCCTAGGGGGAGGCTGAAGCCAAAACGCGGGCAAAGCCAGCTGGCCGGGGCTGGGCGAGCAGGGGTGCCGGGTGCCGGCCGGGGGGGATGCTCAGGCGGGAGGAAGGATGGAGGAGGGATGCTGGGGGAGGCGGAGGGAGGTGGGATGAGCCCCCACGCCCGGGCAGCGCGGGGGGCAGCAGGGCTGGGAGGGCCGACAGCAGCGAGCGCGTGAATAATGGGGGCAAAGATAATATAGCTGATTAGAGGCGGCTATTGCGAGGAGACGCTGAGCCGGTCTCTGAGGGGGGGTTATGCTGTGAGGATAAAAATCTCTGCCAGGATGAAGTGAGCGTGGCTCTGGGGGGGGGGGG